>JADBJO010003297.1:240000-253735 GCA_016801955.1 Conus betulinus
ATTAACGGTGTGGGGCTTTGTGTGTGTGTGTGTGTGTGTGTGTGTGTGTGTGCTGTGTGTGCATGTGTGTGTGTGTATATGTATGTGCGTAGTGTGTGTGTGTGTGTGTGTGTGTGTGTGTGTTTAAGAGAGAGAGAGAATGAGAGAGTTGGGAAGTATGATTTGTACTGATATGTGCTGGTCTTTTTGAGGAGAAATTTGACTTGCACAGTTGTGAGTGGGTACAGATGATTAGTAATACTGTGAAGAAATATGATTTGTTCCAATGAATATGGTTCGTATGATTTTTACCTTTTGAACTCCCACACATAAGAACTTTAGAGGCTTGACATCTTGAATTGGTATTGCTCAAGTATTGATCAAACCTGTACACTACATTGAAAATTGTATTTTTTTCAGTTATCTTTCCCCATCTATTTTACGCTAAAGTGTCCACTCAGAATCACTTCCCAGGATCAGGAGTAGATAATCCGTACAAGCAGTGTATGGCTTACTTCCCCATTGAAATGGCGATTTTTGAGTGTGTGCTGATGCTGATTCAGTTAGAAATTCAATCACATAGACAGAAACATAGGCAGATCAACAAACAGCATCAATGGCACATGCATGAAGCATGTCCAATAGCATAAAATCGTTAAGGGAAAGAATGCAGTTATACTTTTTTTTTATTGAGAGTATTTGTGTGTTATAGACTTAGAGAGCGAGTAATAGCATCTGATGTGTTTCAGTGGGGTAGAAAAATCAACAAAGGTGGCACAGGAATGTGATCGTTGTCTTACTGCATGCATCAAACCACCGCCAAAGTTTTATTTGGTAACCTTGCTGTGGTTACAGTTTCTCCATTTGATTCACAGAATTCGTGCCCTCTGTAGTAGGGTGAAAGGTCAGGAATGGACAGTGAGTTTAGAATTATCTTCATTGACTAGTCACATCTGTAGGGGGATGGTGTCTGGAGCAGGGGCACAGCAGTAGTCGTTCAACCTACGCCTGCAGGCTGTCTTTGGAATGAATGACGTGAACCCTGTGTCACGTGAGATTTTAACGTTCAGTGGAGAATGGCTGTCAGCAAGGACATGAAAAATGTGTTATAAACAGACAGACTCTGATTCTGAATAGCTCGGTTCCTTCGCAGGAATGAAAAGCAGTTTTCTTCTAAACAAGTGAGCATTGGAACATTGTACGATGAAACCATCCACAAATTTAAAAAAAAAACAGATCTACACTGTCCGTGTTTTAGAGGGGGTAGAGTTAGATGATGGAACTCGAGATTCCGTTGCTGTGATCCTGGGTGACAGAAGGGAATTCCGCAGATCTGATCAGTTTGTGCTGCTGCATTGTGAAAATGTCGTCTGTTCCTCCTGCTAGGTCTGCTGTGTCCTAGCTAAATAAGTTTGATTTCTCTCCAACTCATGTGGCAATGTGCCCCCTGTATTTCTGACACATATAGTCTGTTGGCTAGTCTACTGACGGAACATTTTTTTGTTGGGGATGTCTTGTATGTCCAGCATTTGTGTGGATATACATATGTCCTGTGTGTGTGTGCCTTTTGTGTAGATGTCAGTGTGTCCCTGTGTGTGTTTTTTTTTTGTATGGATTTCATGATCTGTGTAGATATTTTGGATGTCCTGTTTGTCCGATACTGGCATAGATATCGACAGTTTTGTGTCGGGTCATTTGCGTTGATACTGATACGTTGTGTGTGTCTGTCGTTTGTGTACCAACAGATATGACTTTTGTTTTTATTTTCTCCTCACCTAGTGTCCATTGACTGTGGTCACTCATTCCCATTAATATTTCTTTGTTTTGGTAGTGTTTCATCATTTGTGGTATTTATTAACTGTCATTTGATTCTTTTTTGACCTTTGAGTTAATTCTAATGTCCTACAAATACCCTTTCTTAATTCTTTTCTATCCTTGGTGTGTTATCTACCCTTTGCCAGTCCTTATATCAGTCATTTGTGTCCATTGTTATGCGCTATGTTGATTTTTTATTGCCTTGTGTGTTGATTCTTGTCTGCCCTTTGTGTTCCGACAGACGTGACCTTCACCCGTTTCCTTCAGGCCAGCAATGGGCACAGCGTCACGCGATTCCTGGCAGCCCTCAAACTGGCAGAGCAGCAGCGTCTGACCGACAGCCAGTAGAGGAGCAGCAACAAGAGATGCTAAAACCTGGGACCAGCGGTAGCTGGTTCTTTGTAGGCAAGTCCGTTTGATTTGCTTAGTGGAAATGTCTAGCCAGTGACTAGCAGAGCTGGTAGTGAGAAGTGTCGGTGATCAGAACAGCGTTGTCGAGACAATCATCAGTTGGCACTATGCAGCGATGTAGTGATGAGTGGAAGGAGTAGAAACGTTTGACCAGTCATCAGGAACGTTTCATGTCATGTCAGGAGATTGGCTGTAGTCTGGTTAAAAGTTCACGTCATCTGTTTGGGGATGCAGTTTGCGGCGATTTGAACACTAGTACATTTGAGGCGTTTGCGTTCGCACTGTGGATTTTGACTAAAAAAAAAAAATGTAATTGTTTTAATTTATAGAGGATATAATACCTAAATAATTTCAGATATTATTAGGATGGATCTGATTAAGGATTATTTATCGTTTTAAAAGAAAACATTTTTATGTTTTATTCATTTTCTATTCTCTTGTTATATATTATACATTTTATTTGGAAAAGCTTTAAGAAATTATGAATATTTCCAAGATATTTTGAAACATATTTTTTTTTTGTGCATCATGCATGTGCCATTTATCTTTGTTTTATCTCATTATGTCATTTTAGCTCCAGCCCTAGATCAGTGTGTTGCAATTAGCTGGTAGCCTCAGGACAAAGTTTGAAAACCACAGGAAGTATCCTCAGACTCTTCAGTGCTGTCCTCTTGTCACCATTGGCTGTTAAATTGGTACGCAGAACGTATGTTAAAAGATGAGCGATCCATACGAGTTTGAACTTAACCACACCAAAAACTAATCACTAGTAACGGTCCATAATCACAATAATCACATACCTTAACTCTCTTGGGATGAAGGGTCTCTGTTGGGTCTTTCACATGATTTGAATTTTTGGGCTGGCACCCTCCTAGCAGATGATGTTTTAATCTAATTAGAATATTCACCGACCTTTCCCCTTTCCAAAGCAACCAATGGTTGCAGAAATTTTCGCTGGGCGAGCAAGCCACAGGGTGTGTTTTAGAAGTCACTGACCATGTGTTCAATGCATGTCAACAATGGCGTCTCAACTCAGTACTGCTTGACAGGGAAGCACTGTGAGAAGTCATGGTAGTCGGCGTGTCACGGCCTTAGAAGTGTTGGAATTACCTCAGACTGAAGGTTCAAACGTTGAGGAAGACTTTGACGACAGTGATGAAGATTTTATTGAAAGTGGAGGCGAGAGAGGTTCAGATTCTGAACTGGAACTGGCGGCACTGATAGCTGAGGCGGATGGTAGGGTGAAGAGGGGTGGTGGTGATAACGATCGCACAGCACAGGGCGAGCAGAGAGGAGAGAATGTGCCGGCCATGACACAGGATTTTTTTTTTTTTTTGCGGTTCATGATTCAAGACTGGCTTCAAGATTTTCGGTTTGTTCCTGCTGTGCCACCTTCCACTGGTGAACAGTGCTTACTCACATCACAAGAATGCCACGCCCCCTTCCATTGTTTTTTTTTTTTTTCAGCTGAAAACACATTGTCTGCCACCATGTGGTCAAGTCCAGGCTTTCTAGAAAGGTGTGTACATTTCGTTATGTTATTACTCCTATTACTGTTCATGGTTTTTTTTTTTTCATTTTTTTCATGTCACTTGCACATATGTGTACACATAATTACACACTCATACATGTGCGCACACACACACACACACACACACTCTTATGAAAGTAAAGATAACGATAAATTTTACATATCACCACACACACTCTTATGATGTAAAGACAATGATAATCTTTGCATATCGACATTATCTATATTTTTCGGAGACAGCGTGGTTGAGTAGAATAAAAAGTAAAACATTTTTTTTTTTATATAGATGATGACTTATTGTACTGTTGTGTCAGGTGCTGTTGCTGTTCTGCAGTGGATGGATAGGAAGCCAGTCCATGTCATCACCACCATGGTCACCCCCCACACCACGACAGATGGTGACCATAAGCTGTGGGCAGTTCAGGAAACCTCTAGCAGCCCAAGACGACATTCAGGACATGGCTGGGGTGGACAAAAGTGACCAGCTGTGACGCCACTGAACAGCAAGACCATGAAGGGGTGGGAAAAACTTTTCTTCCACCATTCACCCTGACCTCATCCTGTGCGACAGACAAGCTTTCATTTAAAGAATTATTTTCATTATTAGTGTAGCAAGCAAGCCAGCGTGTACATAGTGTGATGGTGTAGGTTTGCAGGTTTTTAGGTGTTTTTTTTGTGTGTTGATGTCAATGTTAGTGGATCGTTAAGTGCCCTATAGACTATAAAATGAATCAACAATCATATTTGGACATTTCTTGGGTTTATTTTGTGAGTGAACTGACCGTTTCAAAGTCATAGAGCTTCTCTGGATTCATATACTAGACTTTTGCCTGTGTCAGTTTGGACTGGAAAAAAAAGGATGTTTTTCACCTGGGTCTAGAAGCTGAAAGATAAAGGTAGGTAGGTTGATATTTTCATCCCAACCAACTGGATGTTTTTTAACCAGTTCTGAAAGTTTATGTCCTTTCTTCTTACAGGTTTTTTTTTTTTTTATTTTCAGTGATTTTATTTAATAACCCTGACAGATGGTCAGTTCTGTAGGAAAGTACAGGGGAAAAACTGCCAGTTCCAAGTGAGTTAACTGAAGCTGTCCTAGATGAAGCGAACTACTTGCGTTCGCAGACAGACATGCACACATGCACCCACAATCATGCACACACTCATATATACAAAAAGTTGTCACTTTAGCCCCCACAGACTTATAGTACACTCTAGACAGATGTTCTAGTGTATATTTTTGATACCAATAAACTGAATTTTGTATAGACAATCAGGTGTTGCAGTTTACAGTACACAGACAATCAGATGATCAGACATCTCACTTTACAGTACGAACTATATGGGATGATCAGACTTGTCACTTTACGGTACAGACTATATGGGATGATCAGACATGTCACTTTACAGTACAGACTATATGAGATGATCATGTCACTTTACAGTACAGACTATATGAGATGATCAGACATGTCACTTTACAGTACAGACTATATGAGATGATCAGACATGTCACTTTACAGTACAGACTACATGAGATGATCAGACATGTCACTTTACAGTACAAACAATATTAGATGATCAGACATCTCACTTTACAATACAGACTATATGAGATGATCAGACATCTCACTTTACAGTACAGACTATATGAGATGATCAGACATGCCACTTTACAGTACAGACTATATGAGATGATCAGACATGTCACTTTACAGTACAGACTACATGAGATGATCAGACATGTCACTTTACAGTACACAGACTACATAAGATGATCAGACATGTCATTTTACAGTACACAGACAATATGAGATGACCAGACATGTCACTTTACAGTACAGACTATATGGGATGATCAGACATGTTACTTTACAGTACAGACTATATGAGAAGATCAGACATGTCACTTTACAGTACAGACTATATGGGGATGATCAGACATGTCACTTTACAGTACAGACTATATGAGATGATCAGACATCTCACTCCTACAGTACAGACTATATGGGATGATCAGACATGTTACTTTACAGTACAGACTATATGAGAAGATCAGACATGTCACTTTACAGTACAGACTATATGGGATGATCAGACATGTCACTTTACAGTACAGACTATATGAGATGATCAGACATCTCACTTTACAGTACAGACTATATGAGATGATCAGACATGTCACTTTACAGTACAGACTATATGGATGATCAGACATGTCACTTTACAGTACAGACTATATGAGATGATCAGACTTGTCATTTTACAATACACAGACTATATTAGATGATCAGGCATGTCACTTTACAGTACAGACTATATGAGATGACCAGACATGTCACTTTACAGTACACAACTATGTGAGATGATCACACGTTGCTTTACAGTACACAGACTATATAATGATCACACGTGTCACTTTACAGTATACAGACAACATGAGATGATCAGACATGTCACTTTACAGTATACAGTGAACGTTTTTCATCTAAGATTTTACAGAAGAAAGATTTTTATGAAATTCCGGTGTGTATTTAGAAAATCTGCTTTAATGAGTTGTGCATGTTTAAAAAAAAAAAAAAACAAATTTGAGAGTTTTCTTCAAATAGATGACAGCCCTATACGGGTCCTTTGCAGTTGGCTGGACAATAAGGAACTTTATCTCTTTTATCCCTCTCAGTCTCGGTATACAGACAAGATGAGGCGTGTCACTGTACAATACGCAGAAAACAGGATGATGATCAGATATTTCATGTACAGCTTTGGTATTGAGTGGATGTGATGGTGCCCCAAAGGGGATGCTCTCTTCTGTTGACCTCTGACTTGGCAAACATTGTCCATAAGGTGCTTAGCAGGTGGTGGTGTTTTGGTTGCATCACAACAGGCACCACAGAACAGCATTGAAGTGATTCAGCAGCAGGGCAGTGTCTCCTGTCTCGAGCTTATGAAAGCCATGGAAATGAAATCTGAAAGACCTTGAACCGTTTTGACCATCAGGCACTGAATTTTAGGGTAAAAATACGCAAAATTGACATAGTTATTTAAATTCAAAATGCTGAAACGTTGAAACAGAGAGATGATAAGAAAATGAAAGACAAGCGATTCACTTGTTTTGTCTTGCATGCCTTCAGAGGAGAGACGAGATGGTGGCTGACCATAGTTTACTTTCACTTTCTATTGGAGGTGAAAAGGGTCTTCATACTGCATGCAGGTCAGAGTGACCTTGTTCCTGCCAGAGTGTTAAAAGCTACATATTCTTTTACTTATTAGATCTGCCTTTTGTCACATTTATGTTTCAGTGGAGACTTGTTAAAAATGTTGTCAGTAACTCTGTAGTAAAACGTGCTATTTATTCAGCTGATGCATTAGTTTTGGATTTCCCTGATTTATCAGTGGTAATGAAATTTGGTTTTGGTTCTGGTAAACTGATGTATTGGTGTAATTTTTTGTATCAAAAACTTATTTGGAGAATATTTTGACAAGGGTCGCCCTGTCTTCTTCAGCTCACTGTTGCTGTTGTGGCAGTGAAACCTGGTGGGACGACTGTTGTGTGGGGTGAACAGTTGTCAGGATCTGATTGTAGATGGGGGGGAAGTTCAAAGCCTTGATCTCTGTTCAGGCTGGGGCGTCTGGTCTTAATTTCGATGGCTTCTTTAACTTTTCTTTTTGTGAGGAAGGGCTCTGTAGATAAGATCTTGGTTTCTTGGGGGCTGAAACTGAGGCCTGTGGCTTGTAAATGTTCATGTATGGCAGAAGTAGATCGGTTTTTGGTGTTACTGTAGACAGGTGGTGAGTTGTCTTGCTGTCTCGCCAATGTAGGTATGGGTACAGTCTTGACACCCTACCTGGTACACTACGCCACACTGCTCGAGGGGGTCTGTTTTGTCTTTGACATGGGTCAGTTGCTTGTGTAGGGAGTTTGGTGGGTTTGTGGAACACTTTGCATCCATGTTGTTGGAAGGTCCTGGCTAGATGCTCTGAGACTCCTTTGATGTAAGGGACCCCCACTTTCACACAGTCTGTATCTGTAGAAGAAGGGTAGCGAACTCGAGGGTTGTCCCACATCCATGCAGGGTATCCATTAGCGGAAAGGGCAGTCTCTTGATGTGTTCTTCTTTCAGCTCTTCCTCCTTAGTGGAACACAGTACAGAGGCTCTGTGCATGAGGGTGTTGACAACAGATCTCTTATGCTGGAGGGGGTGATTTGAGTGAAAGTTCAGATATTGGTCAGCGTGAGTGGGTTTTCCTATAGACGGTGGTCTCCACCCTGTCGTCATGGGTTCAGGGGTGATGAGTGTCCAGGAACGGGGGTCTTCCCTTCTTCTGCTTCAGTTTCCGAAGTGAATTGGATACTGTTGTCGATGGAATTCATGTGAGTGGTGAAGCTGTCAACCTCCGTCTCCTGAATGTGGGTCATGGTGTCATCCACATAGTGGTACACATGCTGGGAGGGTTGGCAGCAGTCTCAAGGGCTACTTTTTTCAAAATGTTCCATGTACAGGTTGGCTACCACTGGAGATACTGGCGAACCCATGGCAGCTCCTTGTTTCTGCTGGTAGTAGAACTCATTGTTGAACGAAAAGTAGGTCCCAGTGAGGCACAGTTCCAACAGTTCTAGCACCTGTTCTGTAGTGAGTTCACACCGGTGACGAAGGTGGTAGTCATCCTCGATCTTCTCCCGAACGACTTGGAGAGCCTTGGGTACAGGGATGCTAGTGAAAAGTGCACTAACATCATAGGAGACAAGTTTCTCCCCAGGAACCAGTTTGCTGGTTTTCCATCTTCTGTACAAAATCTGTGCTGTTGACTATGTGGTGCTCGGTCTGCCCGACTGAAGGTCCCAATTTTGTGTGTCAGGAATTTGGGGGCATTGTACATGACACTGCCACAGCTGAACACAATGGGGCGGAGGGGGGCATCCTTCTTGTGTATCTTGGGTAATCCATACAGCTTAGGTGTGGATTCTGAAGTGGGGTGAAGATGTTGGTAAAGATTAGTGGAGATAGAATCTTCTTTCTCCCATTTCTTTAGCAGGTTGATAATCTGGTTTTTCACTTTCTTGGTAGGGTCAGTCTTGAGTTTTTCATAGGTGTCTGTATCACTGAGAAGGGTATGTACTTTCTTGTTGTACTCATTTTTCGGTAACAGTACTGTGGTCCTACCTTTGTCAGCTGGAAGGATGACGATGCTGTCATCCTGTCTCAAGTTTTTCAGGGCTTGTTTTTCCTCTCGTGAAATGTTGGACTTGGGTGGGCTGCTGGACTTTGACCACTTCGTTCCGTAGGCTGTCTGCTGTTACTTGTCTTTGATCTGGCTGCATGCTGCTTCAGTGGAAGCTATGATTTCCTTGACTGGAATCGATGTGGGCGCAACACAGAAGTCCTTTCTTCAGCACACTTGATTCACTGTCACTGAGAGCACGGTTGGAGAGATTGATAACCCATTTGTTGGTGTCTGTGGCATTGGAGGTCAGTAAGTTTCCGTTGGAATGTTGCTTCTGGCAAAAGCGTTCGAATTTGTCGTGTTGCCTGTGTTTGTAAACATTGAACGCATGGGCATGTGCGAGGCGGCATGAAAGTAAAATGTCGTCTGCTATTTCCTGTAGGAGGATTCTGTGAAGTTCCACGTTCGTCTCTTGGATTTCGTAATCAAGCCTCCGGATGTTGTGGTCACATTGTTTGATTCTTTTTTGGATCAAAAATCGTTCAGCTTTCTTCAAGATCTGGGAAGCATTGATGCCCTTCACACACAGTTTTTTAAATGAAGGCTTGGGGGAGTGACCTGTTCATGCTGGCACCGAATGTTGAAATGTTTATGGTTTTGCCATCTCGCTAGTTTGACTTGTTGTTTCTCCTGTTTCCTCACAGAGGAGAAACGACAAGTTTAACTAGCGAGATGGCAAAACTATAAACATTTTAACATTCGGTGCCAATGTGAACAGGTCACTCCCCCAAGTCTTCATTTAAAAGCTTGTGTGAAGGGAATCAATGCTTCCCAGATCTTGAAGAAAGCTGAACGACTTCTAATCCAAGAAAGAATAAGACAATGCGACCACAACATCCGGAGGCTCGATAACGATATTCGAGAGACAAACGCGGAACTTCACAAAATCCTCCCACAGGAAATAGCAGACGACATTTTACTTTCATGCCGCCTCGCGCATGCACACGAGTTCAATGTTTACAAACACCGGCAACGCGACAAGTTCGAACGCTTTTGCCAGAAACAACAACCCAACGGAAACTTACTGACCTCCAACGCCATAGACACCAACAAATGGATTATCAATCTCTCCAACCGTGCTCTCAGTGACAGTGAATCAAAATGTGCTGAAGAAAGGACTTAACTTCTGTGTGTTTGTGCCCACATCGATTCCAGTCAAGGAAATGGTAGCTTCCACTGAAGCAGCATGCAGCCAGATCAAAGACAAAGCCACAGCAGACAGCCTACGGAGCGAAGTGGTCAAAGTCATAAAGTCCAGTAAGCCACCCAAGTCTAACATTTCACGAGAGGAAAAACAAGCCCTGAAAAAATTGAGACAGGATGACAGCAGCATTGTCATCCTTCCAGCTGACAAAGGTAGGACCACAGTATTATTACCGAAAGATGAGTACAACAAGAAAGGACAGACCCTTCTCAGTGATACAGACACCTATGAAAAAACTCAAGACTGACCCTACCAAGAAAGTGAAAAACCAGATTATCAACCTACTGAAGAAATGGAAGAAAGAAGATTCTATCTCCCCTAATCTTTACCATCTTTATCCCATTTCAGAATCCACACCTAAGCTGTATGGATTACCCAAGATACACAAGAAGGATGCTCCCCTCCACCCCATTGTGTCCAGCTGTGGCAGTGTCATGTACAATGCCTCCAAATTCCTGACACAAATATTGGGACCTTCAGTCAGGTAGACCGAGCACCACATTGTCAACAGCACAGATTTTGTACAGAAGATGGAAAACCAGCAACTGGCTCCAGGGGAGAAACTTGTCTCCTATGATGTTTGTGCACTTTCCACTAGCATCCCTGAACTCAAGGCTCTCCAAGTCATTCAGGAGAAGATTGAGGATGACTACCACCTTTGTCACCGGTGTGAACTCACTCACTACAGAACAGGTGCTAGAACTGTTGGAACTGTGTCTCACTAGCACCTACTTTTCGTTCAACCATGAGTTTCTACCAGCAGAAACAAGGAGCTGCCATGGGTTCGCCAGTATCTCCAGTGGTAGCCAACCTGTACATGGAACATTTTGAAAAAAGTAGCCCTTGAGACTGCTGCCAACCCTCCCAGCATGTGGTACCGCTATGTGGATGACACCATGACCCGCATACAGGAGACGGTGGTTGACAGCTTCACCACTCACCTGAATTCCATTAATGACAGTATCCAATTCACTTCGGAAACTGAAGCAGAAGGGAAGATTCCGTTCCTGGACACACTCATCACCGAACCCATGACGACAGGGTGGAGACCACCATCTATAGGAAACCCACCGACACTGACCAATATCTGAACTTTCACTCTAACCACCCCCTCCAGCACATGAGATCTGTTGTCAACACCCTCATGCACAGAGCCTCTGTACTGTGTTCCTCCACTAAGGAGGAAGAGCTGAAAGAAGAACAACACATCAAGACTTCCCTTTCCGCTAATGGATACCCTGCATGGATGTGGGACAACCCTTGAGTTCCCTACCCTTCTTCCACAGATACGGACAGTGTGAAAGTGGGGATCCCTTACATAAAAGAAAGTCTCAGATCGTCTAGCCAGGACCTTCCAACAACATGGATGCAAAGTGTTCTACAGACCCACCAACTCCCTACGCCAGCAACTGACCCATGTCAAAGACAAAACGGACCCCCTCAAGCAGTGTGGGGTAGTGTACCAGGTAGGGTATCAAGACTGTACCCAAACCTACATTGGCCAGACAGCAAGACCACTCACCACCCGTCTACAGGAACATCAAAACCGATCTACTTCTGCCATACATGAACATCTACAAGCCACAGACCACAATATCAGGCTCCAAGAAACCAAGATCTTATCTACAGAGCCCTTCCCTCACAAAAAGAAAAGTTAAAGAAGCCATCGAAATTAAGACCAGACACCCCAGCCTGAGCAGAGATCAAGGTTTTGAACTTCCCCCCATCTACAATCAGATCCTGACAACCGTTCATCCCACACAACAGTGGTCCCACCAGGCCTCGCTGCCACAACAGCAACACTGAGCTGATGAAGACAGGACGACCCTGTCAAAATATTCTCCAAGTAAGTTTTTGATTCTGAGTCTGTAACTACGTTTCTAATGTCGAATCCAGAATCCTATACTCTTATTTATGACGTGGCCTCTTTCATTTGGTACTCATGAAAGAATTTGCTGGGTTTTGTTGGAAATTGCTGCTTAGCCCGTTCTTGTGTGACCAGCGTCTGTTCCTCTGCCTAGTAGAAAACCACACTGAATGATGCAACCTTTTAAGATTGCAAGTTAATATTGATTTCAGTACTTGCATAAAATATTTCGTATTTGAATAATAATCAGAAGCAATAATGTTAAAGTTTACAGCACACAATACACACACACACACGCACCAACAGACAGTCATAATAGAAGGGTTAAACAGACACACATAAGAGTGGAAATTGGCATGAGGTGCTACAGTATATATATATATATATATCTTCAGAGAAATAATGAACAATGGTTTAGCATGAATAAACACAAATGAAACAGAATGATAGTAAGAAAATAAAATGGATGAAGGCCAGGCTGATGCTGGTGTTGAAAAAGACGCAGTCAATACTATTTTGTGCATGTGTGTGTGTGCGTATGTGTGCATGAAAGAGAGTGTGTGTTCACATCTCTGTGTGTATGTGTGTGTGTGTGAATATGGTAGATGTGATATTGATATATTGTGCGAAGTTAAAAGGTCTAAAAAGAAGAAAAAAAAATCATGACATGGTGTGAAGTTCAAGTGTGTATAAAAGAAAACACATCAGGGTAAAAGTCTTTGTTCACGGCGACAATCTTTGAACAAAGGTCACATGCAGAGTAGCATGTGCTTCCTGTGTACACAGGAGGCAGGGGAGACATTCTATGTTCACATACCAGTGGAGCAGAATTTCTGTTGACAAGTGTCTAAAGCTGTATTGAGCTTCAAACTGTATTACAGGATGAACAATCACAATGAAAGCTGTATTGAGCTTCAAACTGTATTACACGATGAACAATCACAATGAAATACATAGAAGAAAAGTGATGAAGAAACAAAATGGTAAATGTTTAGTTGGTGTGTGCGGAAGAGAGAGAGAGAGACAGAGAAGACAATGACAGAGAGAGAGAGAGAGTTTTAAAGATGTAGGATACTGGATTTGGTTTATCCCACTCTAAATACATTTTACAGGCATGCTTAGAATGTTATGTCATCATCAACTTGTATGTCTCTTTCACGCACACACACACACACACACACTCTCCTCCATACAAATATGCCTAATACAATCATAATATACATCTTCCATTTGACATAGACACTGACATGGATCACATTAATAAATACAAAACACCAGGTATGTTAGGTTTATAAATCTATATAGATGACTTGCAAACAAACTTGCGGATTGCATTATATTGACAGGACTCGCGCACTAAACTTATGAATCGTCATTTTCTCTTATATACACACAGATACGGGTTTGTAAATCTATATAGTTGACTTGCACACAAACTTGCGGATTGCATTGTATTGACAGAACTCGCTCACTATACTTATGAACTGTCTTTTTCTCTTGCATACACACAAACATACGCAGACACAAACATCCAAACACATACACGCTCGCATGCACACACAGAGACTGCACAAGGCAAACACATTTGATATACTTTTAAGTGTTTGCACTGCCATCATACGTACATACACATGCATCAACACAAACATATTGCTCTCCGTCTCTCTCACTCTCACACTTCATCACTTTCCATTGTCAATCACCCAGG
>JADBJO010003298.1:0-2500 GCA_016801955.1 Conus betulinus
GTAATGATACGCAGTTTTGTCCTGCTCTAAGACAGGACATTTACTTCAAGATTCTTGTGAGAAGACCAAAGAAGCTGTTTCAAGTAAATATATTCTATGACAACGTTCAAAACACTTTTGATGGTTTCCTTGCAACAACGTAAAAAATGGTCCCAAAGAAGAAGAACGGAAGAAGACGAAGCAGAATCAGTTTAAAGAAAAAGTCTTTGGCGAACCTTCACCATGGGGTTGACCTAGTTAGTGGTAATATGCAAGGGCAAGGCTGGAGTTTGGTTCCTAAAGCGTTGATGTTCCCACACATCATCGCAGAATGCTGGCATCAATACTGGCACAAGATGTCCCTTGTTCCAACTTCTGTCACAGCATGAAGCACTAGTTCAGACATCAATGGCCTCATTTCATAATGCCAGCAACAGAAAAGACCGCATCGATACCGTGTCTACCCAAAAATTTCTGTTCTAAATGTCAAAGATTCGAGCCTTGACAGAGATCATGTCGGATGGCATGGAGCTAAGAGTGGGCTACGTCTTCCGTGTAATCTTTCAACACGTTTATTTCTGTCTTAGCATTTCCACTGTCACGGAAGAAATAGAGTATCTCAGTTTGGGAACTATTGCTCTAGATAACTAAACTGTCAGCCTTTGGATTTGCAAGGCAATGCTTGGTTGCATCACAATGCTAGAATAAGGATTCTGCAAAGCTGACCTTTCTGCTGCGCACAAGGTTTGACAATCAATTCATCCTCATCCGATTCCTTAGTGTAATACCCGAAAAGTCGATCAGACTTTCGATAGACCTTTTGTTCCCAGCGATAAATCTTCTATTTCTAGAATCGCTCTTTTGAGAATATTTCCAAAAAAACAATGATATATAATTTTGTCCTGCTCTAAGGTATTCCTTGCTTCAAAGCTCTTGGTAATTTATATCCCAGAATCTGTGTGAAGTAGACGCATACTACACAATCCCAAACTTATTTGATTTTTCCTGCAGCAACCTCACATTGTTCAAAAGATGACGACGACGACGACGACGACGACGACGACGACGACGACGACGACGAAGAAGAAGACTAAGAAGAAGAAGAAGGCAGACGAATATGATGATGATGATGATGATGATGATGAGATGATGATGATGATGATGATGATGATGATGATGACGATAGAAGAAGAAGAACAAGAAGAAGAAGAACAAGAATACATGATGATGATGATTGATGATGATGATGCTATGATGATGATGATGATAGATCAGCAGAGAAGCAAAGAAGAAGAAGAAGAAGAAGAATATGATTGATGATGATGATGATGATGAATGATGATGATGATGATGATGATGATGATGATGATGATGATGATGAAAAGAAATAAGTAGAGAAGAAGAAGAAGAAGAAGAAGAAGAAGAAGAAGAAGAAGAGAAAAACACGAAGAAGAACAAGAAGAAGAACAAAGGAAGAAAGGGGGAGGAGGAGGAGGAGGAGGAGAAGAAGAAGAAGAAGAAGAAGAGAGTAAGAAGAAGAAGAAAAGAAGAAGAAGAAGAAGAGAGGGGAGGAGAAGAGAATAAGAAGAAGAAGAAGAAGACAGAAGAAGGAGAAGAAAAGAATCTAAGAAGAAGACCCAAGCACTATTACCGCTAATGACACTACAGGGACTGAACCTTCAAGTTCAGCGTGACAGTCCAATTGGTATAACCGCTGGGGCAAAACCACAGAGTACGAACATAGACTGCTACACACAGAAGGGACGTAGCTAAAGAGTAGAGTGAACTTTCAGACTCTGGCTAGGTTCAAACGGGTGTCGTCATCCAAACTCTGCCATTAAGCGAAGTCAATGTACAAACTATATCATCACCTCGGGTCGAAACAAACAGACAGCGCCATCACACGAGAAAACTAAAGCACACTCTACCTAAATGCTACAAAATGCTCTAAGGCCTTGACATGAAGGATGAAGCGACACACTACGCCATCATACGGACCTAAGTACACTAATATGTCGTCCACATAAAGGCTGAAGCGCAGATGATGTGATCGGATGGAGGCGTACCTGTTTTGCCTTTCATGTTTGCAGCGTTATGTGTGCTTTAGCTGCAACCATTCAATAAAAGAGAGCTGTTGCATTGTCAACATGCTGAATGATGGGATAGATCAAAGACACAGCTCATTAAAGCTGAACATTGATTTGGTGATACACCTCTCTCTCTGTCTCTCTCACTCTGTCTCCCTCTCTCGTCTTCTCTCTCTCTCTCCTCTCTCTCTCCGCTCTCTCTCTCTCTCTCTCTCCTCTGTCTCTCTCTCCTCTCCTCGTCGCTCCTCTCTCTCTGCCTCTCTCTCTCTCTAAAAAAAATAACTTAACTGTTTGTCCTTGACTTTTTTCTGTATCATACCTTTATTGAACTTCTACTTGTGATGACGTGTACATTGTGTAAATGTGTATACTGTATAGATCTATTTCCCAAGGGATTAGTGTAAAGTAGCTTTCACTGGATCTGCTTAACCACT
>JADBJO010003298.1:5000-12500 GCA_016801955.1 Conus betulinus
GCAGGTCTTAACATTACCCGTAACTCAGTTAGGAGAAAGATGCACGTGATATATTTTCACTGACAGTATTGATAGCCAGACATCAAGCGGTCAAATAGTCATTCTGTCAATCAGTCACCCACTCAAACAGCCAAAGAAGTCTGTCAGCTAGGTGTCTGACGTCATAAAGCGTCTTACTTACTTCAGTATTGATGAGTTTCACAAAGCGTTGGTGGTAACCTTAGGTCTTCTGACGCTGGCTTCGATTGGGCCCAGGACAGACACTTTGAAACATATTGGGTGACGTGCACCATGGAATGGCATCAATGATCCTTCTTCTTCTTCTTCTTCTTCTTCTTCTGCGTACGCAGGTTGATACTCCTGCGGACACTCGAAGTATAGACAAGCAGGTATTAATCCCATCTGCGCAACAAAGGGAGTGGAGTTTTGTGTGTATGACCGTTTTTTTTTATCCCACCTTAAGGCAGCCATACTCCATCTTCGGGGAAGGTACATGCATGTGTAACGTGTCATTCCAGCCACGGCCAATGTTGTGCGTGCGTTCACACACGGAACCTCGGTTTATAGTCTCATTCGAAGGACTGTATGGGAAATGGAGTCAGAACCAATGTTAACTCCAAGGGAAACAAAAAAAAAAAAAAAACTGTACCGAAACGGCCCGGCGGAGATTCGAACCCGCAACCCTTGGATTATGAGTCAGGCACTCTACCAACTGAGCTATTTCAGCCCCCAATGATCCATGACTGCCTTTGACAGAATATGGATGTAGATATGAAGGGGACTTTCACTACTGCTCACTTTGGTTCTCAAAGTGTTGATGTTCCAGATGATCAGCACAATGCCAGATCAAATACTAGCAAAACGTCTTGATTGTCCAAGTTCCATCACAGTTTCAAACAGCCAGTCTTGACTTCAGTGGCCTTCTGTCATAATACCAGCAGCAAAAAAGACGGCCTCGATACCTTGTCTACCCAAACGTTCTGTTTTTAAATGTCAAAGGTTCCAGGCTTCACAAAGACCACAACGGATGGTGCTAAGAGTGGCTATGTCTTCCTTGTAACCTTTCACCATATTTATTTCTGCCTTGCCATTTACACAGTCACGGAAAAACAGAGCACTAGGTCTGAGAACTGTTTGCTCTAGATGATAATACTGACAGGTTTTCGAATTGCACCGTGGCACCTCCTTGGTTTTCAATACTAGAGTTAGGATTCCACAAAACTGACCTTTTTCTTGTTCACGAGTTTAGACATTCAATTCATCCTTTCCGACTCCCTGCTGTATTGCTCAAAGATCGATCACAATTTCATCAGATTTACTTTTTCGCGCTATACACTTTCCCATTATACATTTTTTCATTTCTGGATAACGCCTTTGTACAAAGCCTGCTTAAGGAAACAATATGCAGTTTGTCCTGCAATAATATAATTATCACTTCAAGTTTCTTCTTAATTTATGCCTTAGAATCTGTTTTAGTAGACATATATTTTAAGAACTAGAATCCCTTTTGATTTTTTTTTTTTTTTTTTTTTTTTTTCCGCTTGTGACAACCTGGAAAATTGTTCCAAGAAGAAGAAGGAGGAGGAGGAGGAGGATTAAGAGGTGGTGGTGGAGGAGGCAGGAGAAGGAAGAGGAGGAGGAGGAGAGGAGAGGAGAAGTAGAAGAGAAGGAGAAGAAGAAGACCCAGCCCCCTATTAACTCTCGTGACGGTGAGAGGATTGAAACCTTCAAGCCCTGTGTGAGAGACCAATAGTCTAACCACTGGGGGCTAAAGCCCAGACTATAGAGCATAGACTGTGCCACTAAGTACAGATGATGTTGTCACCCAGACTATGCCATTATACAATGTCTAAGTATAAACTATGTCGTCACCTGAGAACTAACAAGAAGCAAAGCATATAAACATACTCCCAGTTTTATCCTGAATACGGGTGAGATATTCCATAAAGAGGAAAAAACCGTCTTGGGCTGGGTGTAAACCGTTAGTAATGGCTGTTCCGGTAAACATCAGCCATTATCTGAGACCTATAATGAACATATTTACAAATTTTCAGAAAGATCAGCCAAGTACTTTCTGAGATTTTCCATAAAGACGAAAACGATTACGGTCCGATAGTAACGGCTATATCGGTAAACTTAAACATCAGGCATCATCCGTGACCCATAATGAACATACCTACAAATTTGTAGAAATCGATCGACCACATACTTTCTAAGGTATTCCATAAAAAAGAAGAAACCGTTGCGTTGTTATAGCTGTTAGTAACGGCTATAACGGTAGTCTAAAACATCGGGCATCAGCCGTCGCCCATAATGAACATACCTACGAATTTTCAAAAAGATCGACAAAGTGCTTTCTAAACATATTCCATAAAGTACAAAAACCGTTATGAGCCGTTATAGCCGTTAGTAACGGCTATAATGGTAAACTGAGAGATCGAGCATCATCCATAACCCATAGTGAATATACCTTCTAATTTTCACAAAGATCGGCCAAGCACTTTCTGAATTATTCAATAAAGAAGAAAAACCGTTACAGGTCGTTACATCTGTTAGTAAACGGCTATAACGGAAAACTAAAACATAGGGCATCATTCGTGATCCATAATGAACATACCTGCTAATTTTCACAAAGATCAACCAAGTACTTTCTGAGATATTCCATAAAGAAGAAAAACTGTTGCAGGCCATTACAGCCGTAAGTAACGGTAAAATAAACACATCGGGCATCATCTTGGCCCATAATGAATATACCTACACGTTTTCAGAAAGATCGGCCTCGTAGTTTTGTCTGGAGCGAGTGGAACACATTTTGACCATGGGCAGACACACACACACACACACACACACACACACACACACACACCACACACACACACACACACACACACACACACACACTCACACACACACACACACACACACACACGCGCGCGCGCACTCACGCACGCACGCACGCACGCACGCACGCACGCACACACACACACAACACACACACACACACACACACACACACACACGCACGCGCACGCACGCACGCACACACACACACACACACACACACACACACACACACACACACACACACACACACAACACACACACACTCACAGACAGCATTTCTTCATTCCCATTCTGAAATACTCCCTGTTCTATAAGAACTGGGAGTACAAAAAACAGACAGCACCATTACACGAGAACTAAACCACAAACACAAAAACGCACACTGTAGAAAACAAGGCCAGGGCATTAACGCAACAACACGCATACTAAGCTAAAGCACACAGTATATCATGATATGAAGACTGAAGCAAAGGCTGTGCCATCAGACATAGGCTAACCTGCCTTCACGTTATAGCGTTATCTGTGCTTTAGCTGCAACCATGTATAAAGATAGAGTTACTGCCATTGTCAACATGCTGTAAACGCAGGACAGATCAAAGACAAAGCCCAATAAAGCAGAACATTGAGTACATGACACATCTCTCTCTCTCTCTCTCTCTCTCTCTCTCTCTCTCTCTCTCTCTCTCTCTCTCTCTCTCTCTCTCTCTGTCTGTCTGTCTCTCTCTCTCTCTCGTTCTCTCTCTCTCTCTCTCTCTCTCTCTCTCTCTCTCTCTCTCTCTGGCCTGCTAGTTTGATTTTTCCCTCGCTGGCCAGTCCTGCTTTGACCACAAAGAAGCGCACACCACTGCCGACACTACAACCCCAAGCAATTAGAACACGAAACAGCCAGACAGCCAGAGACTAATAACACGCCACTAAAACCGCCAATAACCAACAAACCCCTGAAATGAGTCTGAGGGCGCAAGAGAGAGAGAGAGAGAAAGAGAGAGAGAGGGGGGGGGAGAGAGAGAGAGAGAGTAAAACAAGTGTAAAGAAGGGAGATCACAATAAGGCAAAGAGGAAAGAAAACGAAAAATAGTGGTAAAGAAAGAACAGGAAAAGAAATGCAAAAAAGTGTAATCAAAAACAGAATATAAGAAAAATGGATGTCAGAAGACACAGACCAGACTAGCCATGACAGACAATAATAATAATAGAAAAATAATAGTAATAATGATAATCATCATCATCATCATCATAACAATAATAGTAATGATTGTGATGATAATAATGATAAGAATAATGATATGAATGATAATAATAGTGATAATAATAATAATGTTTATTTCTATATTTATTAATGATAAAAATGCTCAACAGTATTTACATTTAATAAAAGAGCAAACGGTCATATTAGAAGTCATGCACGTTGAAAAAATAAAACACAAAGCCTTGAGATATTAAATAATACTTGCATAAATCAAATTATATTATTATTAATAATAATAATAATAATAATAAAGATAAGGGTAATGATGAAATAATAATAATAATAATAATAATAATACTGTCATGTAATGCGGAGCGATATTTCATATTACAGATTAAGAAAAAGATTATTGATTCGTGCGTTACACTATAGGTTAGTCGTGTGATACAAGGGAGAGTACTGACTGAGCGTGGCCCAGAGTTTGAGTGAAATTTTTAACACTGTTCACGCGATTTGAATATAAACAGGCGTTGGCCTGTATCGGTGCGCACTCTGAGAATGGAACAGACGATTTAGATGAAGAAGAGGCTGACTGTGCCCAATGATAAAGGCAGAGGCCTAACACATACAGAAGTATGTGAATTGTAGTTGAATGACCGGTACTCAAAGCCGTAAGTATCTAATTTTATATTGTGAGAATCTAGATGATTCTCCATTTTGTTTTCAACGGTTATTGTCGGAACCGAAACTATGTTTGAAAAATTGAAGAGTTCAAAAATGTGTTAAAGTGTAACATGACTGCTAACTGGCTGGCAGTGTTTTGAACTCGTGTTTATCCGGTTTGTTATAGCTGGGCCGACTCCCCATGCGGTAGAGGAGACTGGAGATCGGGCACTAAGGTGGATGGCCGGGGGCTGCGCGCGTTCCCGGGCCAAGCTCCGATCCGCGGGAAGATCCAGGTTGGGCAAGAGTTTGTCGCCGACCAGTAGTTGTGATGTGTATGGGATCCCCGCACAGAGGAAGCCAGTTCCGGACACCACAGAGTGTGTGTGTGGACACTTGCAGTGAGTAAACCTGCAAAATCAATATCGTGTGCAGAAGAAGAGTGCTTGTTTGGTCGCACCAGCTGAAAGACAGATAATGAAAATATATAATAATGATATATGAAAATTGATTGATGCCAGAGTAAAGAACCCCCATGGGATTTTAAAAGATTAAGGAGGGGATGAATCAAAATTGACCTTTGTTTGCGCCTTATGTGTATGGAGTGGATGCAGTTGTGTGCGGAGGTGATATAAAAAAACAAATAACATAAGACGTTTTCACAAAAAAGTCTCTCTCTTATTCTTAAATCGTTCCAAACCACTCCTCACCCTTACAATCACACACACACACACACACACACACACACACACACACACACACACACACACACACACACACACACACACACACACACATCAACACACACTCACACATCAACACACACACACACACACACACACACACACACACACACACACACACACACACACACATCACACACACACACACACACACACACACACACACACACACACACACACACACACACACACACACGCACACACACACTCACACATCAACATGCACACACACACACACACACACACACACACATCAACACACACGCACGCACGCACGCACACACACACGCACGCACGCACGCACGCACACACACACACACACACACACACACACACACACACACACACACACCACACACACACACAAACACTCACTCACACACACACACACACACACACACACACACACACACACACACACACACACACACACACACACACACACACACACACACATTTCATATTGCTGGTCTAGAAACATACAGTGACGTGCACATTGAAACAGCGACGATTCAAACTGCCATCAACAACGTCTGGACATATCACTTTGATGTGGAGGGCGCCATCACAGCAACTGCCTTCTACGATATGTTTCAGGCTTGAAAGTGGGCAGTATACCAAAGACGTCTTGTGTAATCAGCAGATGTCGAGTATTGATTTAAAGAGAAGGCCTGGTGAACCTTCATTATTGGTTGTGACCTACTTCTTGGTCATGTGAAAGACCTGAAGTTTGGTTCCTAAAGTGTTGATGTTCCAGATCATCAGCAGAATCCCAGCATCAATATTGGCGAAATATCTCCATTGTCCAACTTCTATTACAATATTAAGCTCTTAGTCCTGACTTCAGTGACCTCATTTCGTCATACCAGCTGGAAAAAAAAGACGGCGTTGTTGCCCTATCCACTCAAACGTTCTGTTCTGAATGTCAAAGATTCCTGCCTTCACAGAGACAATAAAGGATGGTGCTAACAGTGGCTACGTCTTCCGTGTAACCTTTCACCATATTTATTTCTGCCTTGCCACTTCCACAGTCATGGGAGAACAGAGAAACCACGACGGAAATATCTCGCTCCACAAAATCAAACTGTCAGCTTTAGGAATGGCCCGGCGGTGCCAGCCCTTGAAAACTGGAATGATGATTCTATTGACCTTTCTGCCATTCACAAGTTTTGACATCCCTTTTCTTCTTTCTGATTCCTTGGTGTATTGCTCGAAAGATTGATAGAATTTCACCAGATTTACTATGTTTTCCCCCTGACCATATTCCCAATATACGTTTGTTCCATATTTGAAATAGTACTCTTGTGCAATGCTTGAAAAAGCAACAATATAATGATATGCAGTTTTGTCCTACTCAAAAAGCATCGCTTCAAGATTCTTGTTGATTTAAGCCACAGAATCTGTTTCAAGTAGATATATTCTATAACACTTACAAACCCTTTTGATTTCATTTCCTTGCAGCAACATGGAAAACTGTTTTGAAAGAAGAAGAAGAAGAAGAAGAAGAAGAAGAAGAAGAAGAAGAAGAAGAAGAATTAGTTTAGAGAAAACGCTTGGTGAACCTTCATCTTTGGGCTGTGACCTTGTTAGTGGTCACATGAAAGACCTGGAGGTTGGCTTCTAAAGCGTTGGTGTTGCACATCAACAGCAGAATGCTAGAATCAATACTGGCAAAAAAGTGTCCATCGTTCAACTTCTATCACAGTATTAAGCACTTAGTTCTGACCTCAGTGGCCTCATTTCATAATGCCAGCAACAGAAATGACGGCATTGATACCTTGTCTACCTAAACATTCTGTTCTGAATGTAAAAGAATCCAGCCTCCACAGAGACCATGTCGGATGGTGCTAAGAGTGGTTACATCTTCCGTGTAATCTTTCACCATGCTTATATTTCCGTCTTACCATTTCCACAGTCACCCGAAAACAGAGCATCAAGTTTGAGAACTATTGCTCTAGATAATTACACTGTCAGCCTTTGGATTTGCACGGTGATGCTTGCTTGCCTCACAATTCTAGCATATGAATTCTACAGAGTGGACCTTAACTCACAAGTTTTGAC
>JADBJO010003298.1:25000-32500 GCA_016801955.1 Conus betulinus
AGTTTGAGGTGTAAGAGAGATACGAAGAAAGGGGTGATGGGGGGAAATGGAGGATCGGCAAGAGCCTCATGAAATGAGGAAACAAAAGAGGAAAACGAGGAGAAGTAGTAAAAGCAGCTATGATGAGCTAGAGGGCCATAAAACGGGCCAGTGGTGAACGATGAAAACCACCACCATTCTCCATTTGTGAAAAATACAAAGCACCTCTACTCCCCATCACTCAAAGATACGAAACAGTTCTATTCTCCATAGGTGAAAGATATGAAAACACCTCTATTTTTAACTGGTGAGAGATACGAAACAGTTTTTTTATTCTCCATTGGTGAAAGATACGAAACAGCTCTATTTCTCATTGGTGAATTATACGAAACACCATTATTCTCCACTCGTGAAAAAATACGAAGCTCCTCTATTCGCCATCATTGAAAGATATGAAACAGCTCTATTCTCCATTGGTGAAAATACGAAACAGCTCTATTCTTCATTGGTGAAAGATACGAAGCTCCTCTATTACCCGTTGTGAAAGATATAAATTCTTCTATTCCCCGTTGGTGACAAATATAAAACTCTTCTATTCCCCGTTGTGTGAACGATACAAAACACCTCTATTTCCTGGTCGGTGGAATATAAGCACCTGTATTCCCCATTGGTGATAGTCAAGAGGCATTTATATTCCAAGTTGTCAAGGATAAGCAGAAATGCATTCCCCAGTGGAGACAGAAAAAAAGCACAGTTATTCTCCAGTGGTGAAAGACACGAAATACCTCCATTCCCCATAGGTGAAATATACGAAACACCTCTATTCCACAGTGGTGAAAGATTCGAAACATCTCTTTTCTCCAGTGGTGAAAGATACGAAACACCTCTATTCCCCATTGGTGAAAGATACGGAACACCTCTATTTCCCATTGGTGAAAGATACGGAACACCTCTATTCCCCATTGGTGAAAGATACGGAACACCTCTATTCTCCATTGGTGAAAGATACGAAGCACTTCTATTCTCCATTTGGTGAAAGATACGAAGCACCTCTATTCTCCATTGGTGAAAGATACGAAGCACCTCTATTCCTTATTGGTGAAAGATACGGAACACCTCTATTCCCCATTGGTGAAAGATACGAAACACCTCTATTCCCCATTGGTGAAAGATACGAAAACACCTCCATTTTCCATTGGTGAAAGATAGGGGAACACCTCCATTCCCCATTGGTGAAAGATGCGAAACACTTCTGTTACCCATTGGTGAAAGATACAATACACCTCCATTCCCCATTGGTGAAAGATATGAAACCCCCTCTATTTCCCATTGGTAAAAGATACGAAACATCTCCATGCCCCATTGGTGAAAGATATGAAGATCCCTTATTTCCCATTGATGACAGATATGGAGCTTCTGTAATGACCCTTGATGTAAGATACGTAACATCTCTCTTCTCCGCTGGTGTAAGATACGTAACATCTCATCTCTCTTCTCCGCTGGTGTAAGACACGTAACACCTCTCTTCTCCGCTGGTGTAAGATGCGTAACACCTCTCTTCTCCGCTGGTGTAAGATACGTAACACCTCTCTTCTCCGCTGGTGTAAGATACGTAACATCTCTCTTCTCCGCTGGTGAAGGATACGAAGCACTGCAAGTGACAGAGAGTAAAGGAGTCGACAGAATAAGACCTGACAGCATAAAACACGAAATAAAAAAAAAAACATAGCCACAAAAAATATACATTAACAGAACGACATTAAATGGAATGATCACTTTATTTCATTAGAGAGATAAAATAAGAAAGAAAAAAAGAAAAAAAGGAAAGACAGAAAGAAAAAAAAAAAGACAGAAAGACAGAGAGACAGAAAGAAAGAAACAAAGAAAAAAAAAAACAAAGAAAGAAAAAGAGAGGAAGAAAGGAAGGAAGGAAGTAACTAAAGAAGAAAGAATGAGAGAAGAAAAAAAAGAAAAAAACGACAACGAACTTAAAAAGAAAAAAAAAAAGACATATAGAAAGAAAACTAAATAACAGAAATGCTGAACACATTATCTTTTAGCACTTCGGGGCAAAACACGCTAACATGACTTCACAGCAAGTCAGAACAACACGATATAACACAATTCTCGCCTATATGTGTGTGCCACTTGAATAACCATGTTGCAGGATGGGGGGGGGGGGGGGGGGGGGGGGTCTTCAAATGATGCAAAAGATCCAATCCAGCGGAGATCACAATTTCTGCCATAAACAGACCCTTCGTGAGAAGATCCAGAACCAAGATAGCAGTGGAGGGACAATGGACCGGGAAACAACATGGTTCAACTGACGTAATGCAGATACGTATGGATATAGCGGGGGGGGGGGGGGGGGGGGGGGGCAAAAGGAGAGTATGGAGCGAGGTCGAGGGAAGGAATGACTGCGTTTGTGTGTGGAGGAGGGGGAGGAAAGGGAAATGACAGGGGGGGGGGGGGGGGGGTTGAGGGAACGGGGACAAGTCCCTTCTCTTTCCACTGGCTCCCAAACCTGGGGTGGCGAGGGGGGGGGGGGGGGGGGGGGGGGTAGAAAAGAGGAAGGAACAAAACGAAAGCTTTAAAAGTGCATAAAAGAATTATTTACATTAAAATAAATCGGACACAGTATGTTGATAATACACCGTCCCATCCATCTCTTCTCTCTTCCTTCCACACTCAACAAACGTTTAATAAGCCCGGCTGCCAAAATTGGCGGACTATACATATACATAGTTACATTAAAATACTCCTCTGTTCCCCCACTTCCATCCCATACCCCCTAACCCCCACGCCCCTCGATCCTCACACACACACACACACACACACACACACACACACACACACACACACACGCACGCCGCACGCACGCACGCACGCATGCACGCACGCGCGCGCGCACGCACGCACGCACGCACGCACGCACGCACACACACACACACACACACTCGTTTCTCTTCTCGTAGATTCCATGGACAAACATATCTACATAGAGGATATCCCCAGTATAGCCAGCAAATAGCACCACCATAGAAATAATTAAACGAGGTGAGTACTGGCGTTTGGTATGCCTGACGCACAATTCAAATATAGCACACAACGGAAGGCGTTAGTAACGCTTATTACATAAACTATATGGAACTGACGAGTGAAATTTGAACGTTATTACACACACACACACACACACACACACACACACACACACACACACACACACACACACAGAGACAGAGAGAGAGAGAGAGAGAGAGAGAGAGAGAGAGAGAGAGAGAGAGAGAGAGAGAGAGAGAGAGAGAGAGAGAGAGAATTAGTTTCACACTCATAAACTAGTCATACCCACTAACAAGCTGTCATCAAACAACCATAAATCTCTCCCCCCTGCCCTCTACTTTCTCTCTTCACCACGAACCCGTCAAGATAACGGCTCTGATGAGCTTGGCTCTGATGCCCGAATAGGCCATTTAGCTGCAGTAGAGACACCCAAATAGACCATTCTGCTGCAGTAGAGACACCCAATAGACCATTCTGCTGCAGTGTAGACACCCAAATAGACCATTTTGCTGCAGTGTAGACACCCAAATAGACCATTTTGCTGCAGTAGGGACACCCAAATAGACCATTTTTCTGCAGTGTAGACACCCAAATAGACCATTTTGTTGCAGTAGGTACACCCAAATAGACCATTTTGATGCAGTGTAGACACCCAAATAGACCATTTTGTTGCAGTAGAGACACCCAAATAGACCATTTTGTTGCAGTAGAGACACCCAAGTAGACCATTTTATTGCAGTGCAGACACTCGTAGAAGGAGCCAGGGCTTTCTGGGAAAGACTGTATATCTCTGCCTTTTGCGAAAAAAAGGGAATCAGCTCTTTGCGCATGCTAAACAAGTTGACGTCAGTTAGGATCACAGGATCAGGCTCCACACAATAGCCATGACATTGTTTCTGTCGTTCGTGGACTCAGAATTCTTCTTCATGCAGGGCCTCAAGGGAATCCAGGACAATCAGGAATGCTTCTCACTGCACATTAAAAACCTCCTACACGGATGTCTGTGTGTACTGTCTTAAGGGACTACAGCTCATATCGCGTGGTCTGGTCCCATTTTAGATGCCCTCGCTGAACTCTTACTCGTAATGTCCGCTGCTGACTGAAAGCCTCAAAGACAGGTTCCCCACCCCCGCTCCTCTTCTGCATGTGAACCCGTTCTGACAAATAACCTACCTGTCTACTCGTCTTTTCAGCCGTCAGAATATTCCAACACTGTCCCAAAGACAGCCTATTTTTTTCTGTTTCCTTGCATCTCCGATGTTCTATGGAACCGATCCAAGGTCCAACTACAGAAAATGCATGGGGATCAGTATGGTCATAACGGCGGACATCACCGGACACACACTGGACTCGTCATTAAAGACGAATGAGGATGCAAGAAGAAGAAGAACAACAACAACAACAACAACAACAACGACAACAAGAACACGAAAGAGAGAGGGGGAGATAGACAGACAGACAGACAAAAGCAGACAGATACAGACAAAGACAGAGACAGAGAAACAAAGATACAAGGCGGGACAGCGAGAGACAGCGAGAGACAGCCACAGACAGAGACAGAGGCAGAGAAACAGTCGACAATGTAAAAAAAAAAAGAGTTGAAAATACCCCCATTGTATAACATCTGCTTTTCTTTTCCTTACAGACATTGCAACTCTCGCAAAATCAAGAAATCAACAAATGTGATCACTTCGCCTATCACAAATCATACACAGACCAGTCGATGTTCTCGTAAATCCCCAACTGCGACTTGATTAAAGCGTGATTTTAAGTTACGAAGTGGACCTTGATTAAAATGTCCCTCATAAACAACGGACGAGTCATTGATTAAAGACTTCTGTACATAGAATTCTCTGGAAAAAGCCAATAAATTAGCACCCTGCTACACTGATTTCCAAGCCGACGGCTTTGATCAGGTTTATGTGCCAGACACTGTTATTTGGAAGGAGGTGATTCCGAAGTAAAGCTATAAACAACTGCTCGGTTTGATCACTGTTTTCCGCACTATATCCGTTTTAAGCGACAATAGAGATAGAATCAGAGGAGGTGTGTTTAATTTCTCTGAGTCAGTATGTTTACAGTGGTGTTCTCTTTCTTTTCTTTCTTTCTTTGTTTCATTCATTCATTCATTCTTTCTTTCTTTCTTTCTTTTTTCTTTCTTTTTCTTCTTTTCTTTTCTTTTTCTTTTTCTCTTTCTTTCTTTCTTTTCTTTACTTTCTCTCATTGTCTTCTTTCGTTCCTTCTTTCTTTTCTTTCCCTCTTTTTCTTTTTTCCATCATTCTTCTTTTTTTTCTTTCTCCTTTCTGCTTGCATTTTCTTAGTTTCTTTGTTTTTTTTCTTTTTTTTTTCTTCATTCTTTTCTTTTTTTTCTTTCTTTTTTCTTTTCTTACTGTTCCTTTTTTCTTTCTTCTTCCGCCTTTCTTTCTTCCCTTTCTTCTTTTTTTTCTTTCGGGGCCTACCTCTATCTACCTGGCTTCTTTCTTTTTTCTTTTTTTTTGTTATTTACTCTTTTTTTCCATCTTCCGAGGAGAGAGAGAGAGATCTCTTTTTTCCTTCGTTTGAGAGAGAGAGAGAGAGAGAGAGAGAGAGAGAGAGAGAGAGAGAGAGAGAGAGAGAGAGAGAGAGAGAGAGAGAGAGAGAGAGAGAGAGACGAGAGACTCAACATTTACCAACATACTCAGTCTGTAGAAAACAACATATGTCAACGAGATGGATTCAACTTGAAGACCATTATATTTGGTGCACCTGCTGTTTTTTCCCTAATATCAGCAAGACCACAAAGGGACAGGATATAGACACGAGGTCTTTTGCTTCTTTTTTTTAAACATATATCATAAAGCGAAGACAAATTCAAGAGACCATTGTAACTGTGCACTTGTTGACTTTTTTTTTTTAGTTTGTTTCGTTTCTTTTCCTCCAGTATCAGTGAGGGGCACAAAGAGACAGGCATGCAGTTGTCTTTGAGTTTAGGTCTTCTTCAGTTTTTAACAGGATAAATCAATTCAAAGAAAAAAAAAATATCAGTGCCTAAGTATGCTCGTATTGAGATTACGGACCAACTCGAACTGTTGAACAAAGCGAGTGCTCTTTATTTGTGTGTTGGCAAATCATCAAAAATATTGTCACTGTTCGCTTCTTTCAAAAGACTGGTTTGACGTCTCTGACGATCCAAGTCTGTTTCTGAGGTTATTTATATTTCACAGTTGTTTTTTTTTTGTCTCTCTCCTGGGTCGATTTCATTCTTGAGCACTTTAGTTTTTTTGTGAACGCGTAAGATGGGAGATTTTGTTTTATTTCCAGGCACATTATTGATATTGTCGTTGTAGGGTTCGGATGTTATCCATGGTTCTATGCCTTGTCTGTACTGTTTCACTGGAGACATAGTGATTCGTTTTATTTTTGGCAAGCAACGTTTTTCACGTGTTATCTCTCTCTCTCTCTCTCTCTCTCTCTCTCTCTCTCTCTCTCTCTCTCTCTCTCTCTCTCTCTCTCTCTCTCTCTCATCACATCATCCATCCTGCGCTCTCATACGTGTTTTTGGTTTGTTTTTTTCAGTCATTTCCCCCAAACACACTATAAGACGCATCACCCGTACAGACTAACAAAACATCAACTAAACCTCCAACAAACCCTGCAATAAACACAGAACGTTGACATTAGGCGGACGGAAGAGGATGAAGGTGCGATTGCACAGAGATCAGCCTGAGACTCTAAAAGGAGAGAGAGAGAGAGAGAGAGAGAGAGAGAGAGAGAGAGAGAGAGAGAGAGAGAGAGAGAGAGAGAGAGAGAGAGAGAGAGAGAGAGAGAGAGAAAAAACGCCTGGGATAATTGCCAGCAGTCAGGGGCCCATGAAATGAGCTGGAGGTGAAAGATGAGAAGCACCTCGCATCCCCAGGGGTGCCCTGACAAGTGAGGGCAGTGAGGGACAAAATTGACGGCAAGGAAACAAACAACAACTCACAGACAGGTGACAGAGAAATAATAGCTATTAAGCTGATAAAGGTCGGCAAACACAAAACAAAGTAAACAGCGGTGATAAACAAACAAGGGGGCATTGAGATAATCGATGATGATGTGGCAAGGGTGTGTTTTCCATGATGAAATAAACAAATAACAAAAAACAACAAAGTAGAAAGGAGCCCGGAAGACCGCAGACTACTGCCAAGGAGGAGCTATCTTGGCTCCGCTCCTTTAAATGAAGTTTGAAACACACACCAGAAATGGGGTGGACCCTGCGCTATATTCAGTCTTTTGTCAATGTTTGCACACCAAAATTCATTGGGTCAGACTTCGCGCCATATTCATTTTTTGATGAAGTTTGGTGGGGTTTTACAACTTCTGTGTGCTAACAGGTTAACAAGGAAATAAACTAACAAAAGAGAGTGAAAACAATCTTCTTGCCAGAGGTCATGAATGAATAAATATGTTATCAAAACAAGAAAGCAGTAAATCTGTAAATCT
>JADBJO010003298.1:37500-45000 GCA_016801955.1 Conus betulinus
TTCTTCCTGTCAGAGAGAAATTTGGACTGGCTTCTTCCTGTCAGAGAGATGATTGGACTGGCTTCTTCCTGTCAGAGAGATCATTGGACTGGCTTCTTCCTGTCAGAGAGATGATTGGACTGGCTTTCTTCCTGTCAGAAAGATGGATTGGACTGGCTGGCTTCTTCCTGTGGCAGAGAGATGATTGGACTGGCTGGCTTCCCTGCTAGAGAGATGATTGGACTGGTTTCTTCCTGTCAGAGAGATGATTGGACTGGCTTCTGGCTTCTTGTCTGTCAGAGAGAAGACTGGACTGGTTCTTCCTGTCAGAGAGATGACTGGACTGGCTTCTTCCTGTCAGAGAGAAGACTGGACTGGCTTCTTCCTGTCAGACAGAGGATTGGACTGGCTTCTTCCTGTCAGACAGAGGATTGGACTGGCTTCTTCCTGTCAGACAGAGGATTGGACTGGCTTCTTCCTGTCAGAGAGAGATGATTGGACTGGCTTCTTCCTGGCAGAGAGAAGGCTGGACTGGACTGGCAGAGAGAAGGCTGGCTTCTTCCTGTCAGACAGAGATGGACTGGGATTGGACTGGCTTCTTCCTGTCAGAGAGAGGGTGGACTGGACTGGCTTCTTCCTGGCAGAGAGAGAGACTGGACTGGCTTCTTCCTGTCAGAGAGAGATTGGACTGGCTTCTTCCTGTCAGAGAGAAGACTGGACTGGCTTCTTCCTGTCAGAGAGATGATTGGACTGGCTTCTTCCTGTCAGAGAGATGATTGGACTGGCTTCTTCCTGTCAGAGAGAGAGTTTCTTCCTGTCAGGAGATGACTGGCTGGGCTTCTTCCTGTCAGAGAGATGATTGGACTGGCTTCTTCCTGGCAGAGAGAAAACTGGACTGGCTTCTTCCTGGCAGAGAGATGATTTGGGACTGGCAGAAAGTTACAAAGGGTTGGCATCTTTTTGGTAGATATAAAACATGAACTTACATCTTTCTGGCGGATATACAACTCGGAATGTCTTCTTCTGACTTCTGCTATAACTAAAACTTGGATAGACGTTGTTTTTTTGTTTGTTTGTTTTGTGTGTTTTATTTATTTTTTTTTCAAAAATAAACTCTGACATTGTTGCGGCAGAAAAAAAGGGGAAAAAAAGACACGTGAACTGGCATCTTCCTGCCAGAAAGAAACTTGAAACGATGAAACGGCATCTTCTGGGGGGGGGGGGGGGGGGGGAAAAAAAAAAAAAAAAAAAAAAAAAAAAAAAAAAAAAAGAAAACCACACACTTTGACTGGTCTTTTTCTTTTAGAAAAAAAAAAAAAAGGACCGGCTTTCCTGCAGCAAAGAGAAACCTGGACTGGCATCTTCTCTGCCAGAAGGACGCGGAGGTCTATCAAGACACATCTAGCCGATAGCGTCTCCTCTGTAAGTCACGTGAGGTGTTGGGGAGGGGAAAGGGGTGTGAGGGAAGGACTGATAGGGACGGGGATATGGCGGTGGGGGTGGGAAAGGTCAAGGCCTTCAGGCAGCCATTTCGGCCCTGAACTCTTTGCCTGTTAAGGACAGCAGGCTGCATTCAGGCCCTGACTCCTAGGCGTCCTTCTGTTGTCATATTGAACACGCTACACCGTTCAGCATGCATCACTATTACGATGGGTCAGAATGCATATCCATCCCCAGACCTCTGCTACCTCTCCCACCCTCATTTCCTGGTACCACTTCCACTAGATATGTCCCGGCACCTCCGGATGAGTTCAGCACTGCCATCACCCTGTGTATGGCGGTAAACTTACCAAACTACCTGTGATTCCTATCAGCAGGTTATGGCACTTTTATTGCCACGAGTCTACCAGTTTCTCCTCTCCGCTCCCAGTCATCCCACGGCACCCACAGACTTCTCCACTACTTGTCTGTCTAATCCTACGGATCTCGTCTATCGCCGCTATCTTGTTCTGTCTGGTTCCGATAGGACACAAGTTTGCCATGTTTCTGAAAAGATGGTTAAGTAACTCTCCTGACAAGTTGCTTTGGCCTGTGGCAAAAGGTCAGGGTCGTCTGCAAGCAAGACTCATAGGAGGTGTGGATAAGTTAAGGAAGAAAACAACAACAACAACAAACAACAACAACAACAACAACAACAACAAAACCCTAAATGTATTCATTCTCCATTCCTAATCATAGCTTTCATCCGTTCTGCTTTTTGTACTCCCAGATCTTATAGAACAGAGAGCACTTTACAATGGGAACGAAGAAATGATGCGTGCGTGTCTGTGTGTTTGTGTGTCTGTCCGTGGTAAAAATGTGTTCCACCCGCTCCAGAAAAAAAAAACGTCTGGGTCGATCTTTCTGAAAACTTGTTGGTATGTTCATTATGGGTCACGGATGATGCCCGGTGTTTTATTTTAGTATAGAATAGCCGTTACTAACGGCTGTAACGGCCCCAAACAGTTTTTCTTCTTTATGGAATCTCTCAGTGACGAAATACATTATGACGCATGTGTGATTGTGACGTCAAATACATTTATAACGCATGTTTGATTTCTGACGTTTTTCTGGAAGATAAACTAGGAGGATGTTTATATGCCTTGCACATTGTTGTGCTTAATAATCTTTATGCCAGTACGGGGCATTGCCCCAGCGCCAGTCATTCCAGCTCCCTGTCCCTGGCTTGTCTCGAAGCAGCACTCGCACCAGCAATGCAGGAAGCATCAAATGTCAAGTCCAAATCGCCTAAGGCCACCCGGTAGGGAAGACACTGCACTGCCACCGAATCACTTCGCTGGATTTCAGTGGTGTATGCTCTGATACATTTGATACAAGACGCCATCTACTGAACTTCCTACTGACGACAGCGGTTGCTTAACCCTTTGCGCCCTGCCCAGTTTACTAGAGAAGGACACGCCCAGCCTGGAGGTTTTGGGAGTTAACAGCAGAATTCATGGTTACCCAAATAAAACATCTATATCTCAAAAACTACTGGATGAAAATTGTTGAAATTTTGTATGCCTGCTGATGGCTAAATGTGTTATGCCATGTCTAAATTTCAGACTCTCTTGTGAATACTTTGCAATATTTTTTAAATACAATTTTGGTTAAAAAAAAAAAACAAAACTTTTTTTTGTTGTCACGTATGTTCACAATCATTTGCCAAGCATTCAAGTTGCGGAGCCAGCGTGAGAAGGCGTCCCCCTCCGGAGAGCGCTATCCCGTTGTCGATACTGGCGACCCGTACACGAACTCACCAAGGCAAAGCTTTGGAAAGTAAACGGAAAGTGAGGTGACAATGAGAGCAGGGAATGAAGAGCCACAGTGTTTGAAACTTTTTTTTTAAGCTGATCGTAAAGGACGAGGATAATGATGATAATGCCATGGTGTTTCATTTGAGTATGAGACTGGGTAAACAGGGCTGTTCGCTACGTTCACTTTCATAATATATCCTGGCATCAACCAGGCCCGAGAAAGACAGACACCTGCAGTGCTGGTCAGGATACTTGAGCAATATTTTCAGAGACGCGTCCATTAAATGAATGAAACTCGACCGTGTGGCTCACGTGATCGCGGTTGAGCCCATCGCAAAACCCAGTTCGAAGTAAGAACTGTTCTGGAAAACAAAAAATCCACGAATAAATGGCTCTGGCGGGAATCGAAACTACGACCTCCCAGCCGGGAATCTGCGAAGCAAAGCATTACACCACGGCATCTGGTCTACCCATGTGATAACTTCAGGGCTCTCCAGGGTGACACTGCTATCTCTCAATGATAACCATTGCAAGCAACAACAAAGGCACCACAGCATTGCAGCTCGCTAGACTGCAGTCCACTTATCTATCGTTTAGCGTAAGCGTTGGCGTGGGGCCCCTGCGGTTGGCTTGGCTATAGACAGCCTGACATGAAAGAAAGGAGGATTTGGTCTCATGGATAGGGCGAAGGCAGATGGATGATTTCCGACATTTATTATGCAGAGCGAAAAAACCGTTGTCGGCGGGGCGCTGATGGGCGGTGACGAAGCGTTCCCTTCAAACAGGGGAGGGGGGGGGAGGAAGGGTTATCTTCCACTGAGGCCTTGAAGGGATGGCTGATGTACGCTTTAACTTGTACATTAATGAATTGCTTGTCTAGTTGGTTCTCTGTCTGTCTGTCTGTCTTGTCGGTCTGTCTGTCGGTCGGTCGGTCGGTCTCTCTCTCTCCTCTCTCTCTCTCTCTCTCTCTCTCTCTCTCTCTCTCTCTCTCTCTCTATCTCTCTCTCTCTCTCTCTCTGTATGTCTATCTGTCCCTGCCTCTGTCTGTCTGTCTGTCTGTCTGTCTGTCTGTCTGTCTCTCTCTCTCTCTCTCTCTCTCTCTCTCTCTCTCTCTCTCTCTCTCCCATTTTGTCTTTATTCCTATCTTTCTTTCTTCCTTTCTCTCTTTTGTTTGTTCTTTTTCTTTCGTTCTTTGTTCTTTTTTCTTTCTTGTGTTCTTTGGTCTTTCATTCTTTCGTTCTTGCTTTCTTCATTCGTTCCTCTCTTTCATTTCTTCTCTCCTTTCTTTTCCTTTCCCCTTTTCTCGTTTCTTTCTTCCTTTGCTCCTTCCCATATTCTTTTCATTTTGTCTATCTTTTCTTTATTTCTCTTTATCCTTTTTTTCTTTTACCATTTCTGTCATGTTTTTTTCCTTCATTTTGTACTTTCATTCTTCCTTCTTTCTGTCCCTGATTCTTTTCTTTGATTTTGATCTTATCCCCCCACCCCCCCCCCCCCCCCCCACCCCCCCCCCCCCCCCCCCCCCCCCCTCCCCCGCTTATCTTCCTCCTATCCCCACTCTTTTCTTCTTTACGTAGTGTCGATCTTCAGAATCTTTTCCTTTTTCTTGATTTTTTTTCTCTTTGCCTCTGCCCTTCCTTTCTTTTATTTCTCCTTCATTCTTTTGCCCCTGCCTTTCGTTCTGTCATCTTGTTACACGCCTTTCTTCCGTTGTTTCTGTCTTCCGGTCTCTCTTCCTTCTTTGTTACATTTCCTCCTCCATCCATTCCTTTCTCTCCTTCTATCTGTATGTCTCTTTTGGTCCTTGCCTCTTTCTTTCTTTGGGCTTGTCTGTCTGTTTCTCTTTTCCGTCTTTCTCTTCATTCATTCCTTTCTTCCTGTCTACTTTTCACGTTCACGCTTTCGTCCTTTCTTCTCTCTTCCTCAAAGTTTGATTTTTTTTTCTTCCTTTGTCATTCTCTTTGTGTCTTTCTCCCTCTGTCTTTCTCCTGCTTTGTTTGCATCTTCATCCTGAACGGTGTTACTTTCTTTCCATTCTTTCTTCCTTTCCTGTGCTAGAACACGAGCCATCTCTCTGGAGACCCTTCACTTCGTGGGTGTGTGTGTGTGTGTGTGTGTGTGTGTTGTGTGTGAGAGAGAGGAGAGAGACGAGAGAGCTGAGAGAGGAGAGAGAGAGGGGGGGGAGCAGATATTGTGTGTGCGTGTTGTGTGTGTGTGTGTGTGTGGTGTGTGTGTGTGTTGGGTGTGTGTGTGTGTGTGTTGAGAGAGGGAGAGAGACGAGAGAGAGAGAGAGAAGCAGAGATTGTGTGTATGTGTGTGTGTGTGTGTGTGTGTGTGGTGTGTGTGTGTGTGTGTGTGTGTGTGTGTGTGGTGTGTGTGTGAGAGAGAGAGAGAGGGGGGGAGGGGGGGGGTTAAATCGCACGTGATGCTTTTCCTACTACAACTCGGACAGCGCGAGTGTCGGGGGTCTCTGGCAGGACAACTGTGACAGCCCTCAGTCCCGGTCAGGATTACACCTATGGACTTGTGTCCCCATGGACTTCTAAGTCACAGCATGGGTGGCGTGGTGTGGAAAACCTCAAAGTGGGGTGCTACCATCAAATGCCTGCTGTCGGGTGGTCCGTTATGTCTGTGGGGGGTTTTGGGGGGGTGGGTTGTTTCATTTGTTCTTTTTTTTTCCCCGTCCTTTGCCTTTTCTCTTTTATTTTTCCCTTTCCATTTCTTCCTTTGTTCCCCTTTCACCTTTCTTCTTGGGTTCTTCTCATTTCTTTCCTTCTTCCTGATTTTTCTCTTTTTATTACTCTTTCTTTCTTTCTTGGGGTTGTCTTCTTTGCGTCCGTCCTGCTTCTTTGTTATTTCTTTTGTTTTTCTTGTGGGTTGGTTGTTCTTTCTTTCTTTTCCCCTGTTTCTTTTTTTTTCTTTTGTTTCATTTCTTTGTTTCTTTCGTCCTTACCGTCTTTCGTTCTGTCTTTTATCTTTTTTCAATTATGTACTTTCTTTTCCTTCCCTGATTATTGCATTTTTATTACTCTTTTTGTTTATTTTCTTTCTTCTTTCTGTCTTTGATTGTTTCTTTCCTCCTTTTTCGTTTCTTCTTTCCTTCTTTTTCGTTCTTGCTGCTTTCTATATCTACTACCCACGTTTTTTTGTTTTTATTACGTCTTCTTCTACCCGTGTCTCTTTCTCTCGTTTCTTCTGGGTCTTTATTTCTTTACTCCTTGTTTTAATTGCTGTTAAACTTCTTCCTTCCCACGATTTCTTTCTTGTTCCTTTCTATCTAATTTCTACCCTTGCTTTCCCCCCCCCTACACCTTTCTTCTTTGTTTCTTTTCTTTGTCCTTCTTATGATTTTTCCTTCGATTCCTCCTTTTCTCTTTCTTCTTTCTTCCTCTGTTTCATTTTTTGTCTTCCTCTGTTTTGGTTTCCTTTTCTTTCTTTCTATTCTTCCCTCTTTTCTTTCTTTCTAGTCCTTCTTTTTTTTCCCATTTTTGCCATCATCTATTGAAGCAGCTTCCTCTACAGCTATGGTGCTTTGTGCTATTACTTTCTCAACTATTTCTCCTTTACCTAGACTATGATGCTGCTGCTGCTTGGCAGGGCCTGTAACTACGTTACCGTTTGCGGCGGGATGTATTGTTGTGCTTGTGGCTACGACATCGGTTGACCGTATTACTGTCACCACTGTTACAACTGGCTGCTTTTGCATTGGCTGTAATTACTTATTTAGTGCTGTGTTATTGCTGTTACTTGTGCTACTACCATGTTGCTATCTACAAGTTAGCCACGACTGTTACCGTTCTGCGACTTTTGCTGCTTGCTGCTGCTACTAACGGCTGCTGCTAACTGCTGCTGCTGCTGTTACGCTTCTGACAATTTATCCGCCCTACTTCCGCCGCCGCTATCCCTGCTCCTGCTTTGGCTCCTGCTACTACACAGACAATCATGTCATCATCATCACTATTATTATCATTATTATACTACATTATTATTATTATTATTACATTATCATTAATCATCCTCAATCATCACTAGTACATTTATTAATACTTTGGTAGATTATATGTTATTTAATGTGATTAATATGATTATCATATCTATATTATTACTATTCGCCAATGTTGTTGATGTTGTTCATTATTGGTAGTACCATTATTATCTGAGGATTATAATTATTATTACTATTTGGGGACCGTTGTTGGACCTTGGGTATTTTGTTCACATTGAAAATCCATCAGCCTTACAGGACAAAGAGTTTACCCCAGGCCCCAAAGACCAGCCGTTGTCT
>JADBJO010003298.1:47500-70000 GCA_016801955.1 Conus betulinus
AAGATAAAGCATTGACAGAACAGGAGATAGTGAGACTGAGGTGCGGCATTTTAGATGAAAAGGAGGGGTGGGTTGGGGGTGGGTGAGTGGGTGGGGTCCTCCACATGCGTAAACTGGCCGCCCAGCAGGAGGGGAACCTGATGACGACACCTGACAGACATTTCCATATACAAATGCAGGTCTCTGACATAGGCCAGAGCCAGAAAACGTTCTGGGGACAGACGACATGCTGAGGAGGAACTGTCATTAGACATTCTGCACATTGCTAGAATTACGTCTAATCTCCAGGGATCTCAAATCCTGAAACAGTCACGCAGGCTTTGCTAGGAAATGAAATCACTGAAAACAAAGCGTATTATGATTCTGGAAGCAAGCAGCATTATGTGAAATAAATAGGAAACTGGTCCATTCATGCTCCCCTTTAAAGCTACGACTATACACACGACAATTTGCTTGTGAAAAACGTAGTCGACACTTACGGCTTTCAAACAACGTGTTAACTTTCTGCCTGCCACTAAATAAATACTTTGCCCATGGAAGTAAAGAGCGGATCACTTCTTGAGTTGAGAAAACATCAAATATACTGATTTTTTTTTTCTTGAGCAGTCCAGGGCCTTAGACAGGTTTTCAGTAAGCTGGGTTCCAGACCTTTCTTCACTGAACTTGGTGGAAGAGCTGTCAGTGGAAGACCACCCCCCCCCCCCCCCCCCCCCCCCCCCCCCCCCCCCCCCGCCCCCCCCCTTTTCTTCAGGAGCTTAGTGTCTGGCTTCTCGTTTTCTCCCGTGGCAAGACAACGTCGGTTTTTCTCTGTGTCGGTCTCTCCATTTCTGTGATCCAGATTGCAGGACTGCACCAGTTTTGTCACTGTCCGTGTTTGTCTCCATAGGTCAGCTGCAGGGTAGGATTCACGTTTTCACGTTGAAAGGTGTGTGTGTGTGTGTGTGTGTGTGTGTGTGTGTGTGTGTGTGTGTGTGTGTGTGGTGTGTGTGTGTGCGTGGGTGTGTGTGTGTGTGTGGTGCCTGCATGTGTGCGTGTTGGTGTGTGTGTGTGCGCGCGCGCGCGCGCGCGTATGCGTGTGTGGTGTGTGGTGTTTGTTGTGTGTAAATATATATGTTTATATGTATATGTGTGTGTGTGTGTGTGCCTGTCTGTCTTGTAAATTGTTTATGTGTGCGGTTTATTGTATGTGTGGTGTGTTGTGTGTGTGTGTGTGTGTGTGGTGTGTGTGTGTGTGTGTGTGCGCGCGCGCGCGCTCGTGCGTGCGTGCGTGCGTGTGCGTGCGTGGCGTGCGTGTGCGTGCGTGTGCGGCGTGCGTGCGCGCGCGTGTGGTGTGTGTGTGTGTGTGTGTGTGTGTGTGTGTGTGTGTGTGTGTGTTATTTGCGTGTATTTTTTTGCTGCCTGTCTGTCTGGCTGGCTGTGTGTTCTGGCTGTTCTGTCTATTTTTCGCCTGTCTGTCTGTCTGTCTGACCTCTGTCTGGCTGTGTGTTACTGTCTGTCTGTCTACTATTTTTGTCTGTCTGTCTGTCTTCTGTCTGTCTCTGTTCTCTGTCTGTCTGTCTGTCTTTGTCTGTGTGTACCCTGTCTCTCTGTCGCTTTGTCTGTCCGTCTGTCTGTCTATCCGCTGTCTGTCTGTCCCTTCCTGTCTGTCTCTCTCTCTCGATACTCTCTCCTCCTCTGTCTCCTCTCCTCTCAATCCTCTCTCTCTCCCTCTCCTCTCTCTCCTCTCTCTCTCTCTCTCTCTCTCTCTCTCGTTTCCTATTCGTGATCTGAACAATACAATGAATGTGTGCTCAATACATATTGCCAAAAAAACCTGTAGTGATCGCAGATCAATGATGACCCGATGCTCGTGTCAAAAAGTTTTGTTGTTTTTTTTTTTTTTCATTCAACTAAAACTGTCGTCTCAAGAAACAAGGCTGGAATTCTAGAAATCCACCACGCCCTTAAGTTAGCTTCAGCTAGACAAGGCACCAGCAGAACAGGTGACAGAGAGATTTCAAGTGTGACTTTAGATGAATGAGACAGGTGGAATTGGGGTGTGAGTGGTGGGTCCTCGACAGTTTGAATAAATGGCTGTCAAGCTGGAGAGGAAGCTGATAACGACAACTGGCAGACATTCCCCATACAATTGCAAGTCTCTGACTTCTACATCCAGTGCTGGACATAGGCCAGGGCCAGACACTTTCAGGGGACAGACGACAGGTGGAGGCGAAACTGTCAAAGATTCTGCACATTGCTGGAGTTACGTCTCCAGGGATCTCAAATCCTGACACAATAATGCACCCTCATGCCAGGCTTTGCTGGGGAAAATTCACTGGATGCAAACATAGGAGTCTGGAAGCAAACAGCATTGTGTGAGATAAAGAGGAACTCTTCCATTCATGCTCCCTTTAAAGCCACGACTTTACACACGACAATTCGCTTGTGGAACGTAGTCGACACTTAAGGTTTTCAAACAACGTGTTAACTTTCTGGCACTAAACAAACACTTTGCCCTTGGAAGTCAAAAGCAGATCACTTCTTCAGTTGAGAAGATCAAGACGTAGATTGTTCTTCAGCAGATCAGGCCTTCAGGCTTTCAATAAGCTTGGTTCCAAATGTTTCTTCACTGAACGTGGTGAAGGAGCTATCACTGGACCCCCCACCCCCACCCCCCTATTCTTCAGGGGTCTAATGTCTGCCTCTCGTTTCTCTCCCGAGGCATCATAACTTCATTCGTTGTCAGTCTAGGTCTTTCCATTTCTGTGATACAGACTGCACCAACTTCATCACTCTCGGCGTTTGTCTCCTAGGTCAGCTGCATGGTAAAAAGGTGTGTGTGTGTGTGTGTGTGTGTGTGTGTGTGTGTGTGTGTGTGTGTGTGTGTGTGTGTGTGTGTGTGTGTGTGTGTGAGAGAGAGAGAGAGAGAGAGAGAGAGAGAGAGAGAGAGAGAGAGAGACGGTACTTCCCTGGTCCTACAGGCACCTACGGGTGTATTTTTTTTTTTTTTCTTGCATGCATGCTTACGTATATGTGTGTGTGTGTTCGTGCATGCAGGCATGAGTGTTTGAATGTGTGTCTGCATGTGTGAATCTCTCTCTCTCTCTCTCTCTCCATCCTCTCTCTCTCTCTCTCTCCTCTCTCTCCTCTCTCTCTCTCTCTCTCTCTCTCGTTCTCTCCTCTCTCCTCTCTTCTCTCTCTCTCTCATCTCTCTCTCTCTCTCTCTCTCCTCTCTCTCTCTCTCTCCCCCTCTCTTCTCTCTCCTCTCTCTCTCCTCTCTCTCGCTCTCTCTCTCTCTCTCTCTTGAAATGTGTCGTCATATCACAGGAAGCGAGGGTCTTAAAATTCCCTCCTCTCAGCCCATGCTGTCAAGGTAGCCTCGGTCAAATCAAAGCGTTGGGAGGAGACAGGGAGGTTGAAGTGTGGCTTTGGCTGAGAGAAGGTAGGAGGGGGTCAAAGTGGGTTGGGGGGACATGGAGGTTGAAGTTGTGGTATGAAGAATTGGGGGGGGCAGCCTCCTCAACATGCATAACCGGCTGTCAAGCAGGAGAGGAAGCTGACAACAACTGACAGACATTCTCCTTACAACTGCAGGTCTCTGACTTCTACAGCCAGTGCTGAACATAGGCCAGGGCCAGGCATTTTCAGGGGACAGACGGCAGGCGGAGAGGGGCACTGACGCCTCCAGGATCTGACCCCCTGACAGAATGATACACCCCAGTACAGTCTGTGATTGAACCAAAATCACTGGAAACAAACCTGGAATTCTGGAAAGAATGCACATTACGTGAGATCCAAAGAAAACATTCTTGTCACACTCTCCTTTAAAGCTACAAGTATACACACGATATAATTTTCCTGTGAAAAGTTGCCCGCACTAAAGATTTTGAAACGTCTGAACTTTCTGCAAAATACATGAGCACTTTGCCTTTGGAAGTAAAAAGCAGATCACATTCCCCAGTCGACACCGTCGATACGCAGATTTCTTCTTCAGCAGTCCCGGCCTTAGACATTTTTTTTCAGTTCCAGACCTTTTCTTCACCAAATTTGGTGGAAGAGCTGTCACAGGAAGCACTGCACCTGCTCTTCAAAAGCTTAGTAGCTGCTTCTCCTTCTCTCCTGGGGCGAGAAAAGTTCATTCTTCGTCAGTGTAAGTCTCTCCAGTTCTGTGATCCAGACTGCACTAATGTCGTCACTGTGCATGTGTGTCTCCATAGGTCTGCTGCAGGGTAGAATAAATGTCCTGATGCGTACGTGCGCGTGAGAGCGTACGCACACACACACACACACACACACCACACACACACACACACACACACACACACACACACACACACACACACACACACACACACATTGCTTTGTTAAGACCCGCGGTCATGGCAGTTTGTGTCTTTTTCATCCAAAATCCAACATCGTCAACATTGTGTAAGCATGCAATAAAATGACAGAGTGTTGCCACGTGGCAGTGGGGATACACCTGTCAACCGCTCATTTCCACTGCAATCCGCCTTTCTCTGATTTATTTGTTCATTATCTATTCATTTATTTTGTTTGTTTATTTATTTATTTCACTTATTTATTTATTTTAATAACATTACGTCAAAAACGATGCGCACATCGGTCTTCAACTAATGACACGTGATTTTCAAGACCCAATTTATGTCAGTCTCGACTTTTGCAAGCTTGAACGCTCTTAAGATGACAGTAATCACCATTAATGAATTAGAGCCGTAGCACTGGGCTACCGATGACATTGTTAGGAGGAAAAGTGGGCGAAAACAGTGCTTGTGTAGAAGGTGGCTCCACTTCCCATGCTGCACTGGTTTCAGTTCATGCAGAATCTACAACCTCCTGTGCTGAACTCTGTCACGTCTGAAGCGTACTGTAGCGGGTGTGGTTATTGTGCTTCACATTTATGGCAAACACAACCACAGACAGAGGAAGTGGGCGATTCCAAGAATCAATGTGTAATCAAAACAATTTCAGAATGAGACGACAGGGACGGGGATCCAAACGGAGGGAATGTGGTGTGTGGTATGTGGGGGGGGGGGGGGATAGGAGCAGAGGGGGTAAACATGCTAGTGGCCAACAACACAAACTGGTGTTGACTGATTTAACACATCGTTGGGAAACAAACAAAAACGAACGACGAACGAACGAAACGAACGGACTAAAAACATTCAAAATACAACATTTAATTTCAAGATACAGCCAAAATGTAGAAAAACAAGAGGGTTTTTGTGTGTGACATTCGTCACACCACACACATTGAAACAGATGTCGGACACAGAAAAATATGTACACAATCAAACCACTGGTGACTTCTGACGGCTTTTTTACCAGTTGCAAGAAGTTTACAGAATTTGCCGACGCGCATAGGCCGACATATCTATTAACGTCTATAGATAGATAAAGCAGACAGGGAATCCACGAATCCACAAATCCACAAAGTTTAAACAGTCTTGTTTCCTTTTGTTTTTCTTTAGCTTTGTCTGCGTTTAAACTTCACCTCATCTTCCATTTAAACAAGTGAAATATTGTCTTTTAAGAATCTAGAAAGTCAAAAAAAAAGGAAAAATAGAATCTAACTATACTTTCCTTCACGCGCCAAAAAATGGTAACGGTCCTTCATCAATACGAAAAAGCATCAAAACTCCGTTTGAGTGAATGTCGACCATTAGTTCGTTTTGAGATGAGACAAAACACCAGAACTATCATTTTTGACAGGACCTGTCAATGATCGTTTCTTGTCAAAGCACAGAGGGTTCACACTCTTCCCCTTCGCTACACGTTGTTTATCGATATTGTATAGCGTTACGAAGGCCATATTCCTCATCACTGCGAATTATAATGCGATACGCCAAGCGGTTATCTATGTAAGCTAGGAGTTTGTATAAGTGTCGAGATATGGTAGCACTATTAGGACCGAAAGAAGAGAAGGGAAGTGTAAACCATCACTAAATGCTTTACTTTTTTATTCGGTGAGCAGGGTGAAGGAGTTGATTCTTCAAAGAAACCCTCTCTGCTAAGCAGGCTCGAGGTCATCCGGGCGTAAAGAACACGTCAGAATGTGGAACCTCTGAGTGATTGGACACGTGATTGAAATAACGGGTACATTAGGACAAGTAAGAGACCTGACCTAGAAAGAAACAGGATGCGTGTGTGTGTGTGTGTGTGTGTGTGTGTGTGTGTGTGTGTGTGTGTGTGTGTGTGTGTGTGTGTGTGTGTGTGTGTGTGTGTGTGTGCGCTAGCGTGCCAGTAAAACCTAGTTTTATTGATTAACTTTGATATCAATTGAAGATATGATGTGGTTTTGATCCTTCAATTTGGATAACTTTCCATCCGTAAAAAAGGAACGGACTATATTACTCTCTTTTCGTTGACATGAGCCCAGTTCGTGACAAATGAGCTTGAGACTAAATGACTGCTTAAACTAATCGAAAATGTTCCCATGTTTTAGCAGCACTACAACAGCGAAGTATAATAATTACGTGGTGACAGCTACACTGTTGATAAACCATCCCTCCTTTTTGACGCCGAAAGGAAAATGTTGACAGACAGTAGGCCTGAAATATATTGCCGTTTCTCATTAGTCATACATTCAAGTCTACTAACATGTCTTGTATTTCCTTAGTTTTCAGATCTGCTATGCTTATTGGTGCATGTGTGAAGTGATGTCTGAAGTCTTCCAAATTGCCATACCAAAAAAAATGTTGGCTTTGTCAGTTCTACTACAATCGAGTCATCATCCTCATTCACTTCACCAACCTTCACTCTTATTTGAAGCCACGGGAACATTGTACTACTGTATTACACTCTATATTCCAGGTGCATACGGGTGGAGAAAATGAGTAGAGTAGCAATGAAATCACTTTGAATACAATGAAGGTAAAGTAGCTTTTCTCACCAGACTGACCCCCTCCCCCCCAGAGAGAAGAAGAAGAAGAAGAAGAAGAAGAAGAAGAAGAAGAAGAAGAAGAAGAAGAAGAAGAAGAAGAAGAAGAGAGAGAGAGAGAGAGAGAGAGAGAGAGGAGAGAGAGAGAGAGAGAGAGAGAGAGAGAGAGAGAGAGAGAGAGAGAGATCCACGGAAGATTGCATGCCATTTTCTGTGGCCTATTCCGACAGCTGGGATCCCCTGGGCGACACTGACATCCGCCAGCGTTGTCTGTCCTGTGTGGAGTGGCTTCCCCTTAGACAGTGGGAATAGAGCTCCACTCCACGCTGAACGTGTGTGGAATTGGGGGGAGGTCCTACAGCACTGCACAGGATGCTGCTGCCACCGTCACCCTGCCTCCTTCATGGACACAACAGTCTCCTCCTGGTGACTCTCTCTCTCTCTCTCTCTCTCTCTCTCTCTCTCTCTCTCTCTCTCTCTCTCTCTCTGAAACATATTCGGACCCAGGTGTTTAGAATTCTAGACAAGCCAGAAAGAGACGATTCAATTTCAGAAATCTCACCAGGTCTGGAGATGAAAGTAGAAGTATGTCCTGACAATGCAATTTCCTACCATCTTATGTGGCTGTGTTAGCATCAGCGTCAGTCCTAGTACTCCCACTTGAACAACAGAATGTTAATCAAAACGTGCTCTAGGTATTAGACTGTTCGGTGAAGCACTAATGTTATGCTGGAAGCATGCACCGCAAAGAGTGATGCTATGTTCTTCACTGTCAAGAACACCAGTATAACATGTATAAATTTATGTTGTTAGTAGTATGCAATCACCGCTCCTCTTAAAACACCGCCTTAATTAGCCTGTCTACTAGTGCTGGGTACACGTTATTAGGGTACCAATGATGACTTCCACAGCAGCAAGACAAAACTCACAACTGATGTTGGTTTCAAAGTAAGTGACTGCGAGCGGAAACGGAAACAAGAGCAAAAACAGTATTACTGGTCCGCCGAGGGAGCAAACTATTACAAAACAACTTGGGCAGGCCAGTACTTCTGTTTTTACTCTTCCTACCGATGCTGTTTTCTACAACTTTTGCTACCAGTCTTGCCGCGTTTCAGTGTTGGCAACTAACACTGCTGCTGCTCTTGCTACCCATGCTGCTACTTGTGATGTTACTGTTGCAGCTGCTGTCGCCACTGTCTTATTACGGAGTGCGGACTGCAGCATTTTCTGCCTCTACATCCACCCTCCGTTTCTCTCAAACGACAGCAGCTGGTCTGGAATTGCAGAGTGGTTTTCCACTTTAGCTTGTCTCTCATGCTGAAAGTCAATATCGCCTTCTGCGACTTATATAAAAGATGTTCTCAACAGGAAAAAAATAAAGGTAGAAACTGGACCAGATTAACAAGACTGAATTTGAATTCATTCAGAGAGAGAGAGGGAGAGGGAGAGAGAGAGAGAGAGAGAGAGAGAGAGAGAGAGAGAGAGAGAGAGAGAGGGGGGGGGGGGGGGGGCTTATACTATCACAGGCATACAAAATCCTTCATTGTGAGCAGTACGCTATTCTGAAATGACGCAGTATTTGTATATTAAAAGAGGTACAAATCTGATTTCGCAACATAATGGTTTAAAGAAGTCTGTTCTGGGAAAGGATAAGTATAACATACTCATATGAGCATGGCGATTCTCAGTTAAATAAGTTATTCTATAACAGATGAGGAAACATATACGCAGGAACAGGTTCTCGTTTCGTCTGATAGTTCTTATCATACATTTGGTTTCAATAGTCATCAAGCTCATATGACTTGATTTGGACCATTCAGTCGACCGACCAACGCGTTCATGCAAAATAAAACTGCTTCTTTCTTTTTAGAATGAATCGTATGTTAAGTTGAGAAAATCTGCAAACCAGTCACAATGAGCTGTAAGAATAGAGGTACATAAGTTATGGACATGCTGAAAAAGAGAATGAGTCCAAGAACAGTTCCTTGGAAAACAATGATGACTGATATTGTTATAAGCATCAAGACCATTACAGTATGAGAAAAAAAATCCATCAGAGAAACTGGCTTCATCAGGCAATTTGACCGTGGACATCAAGGACTTAAATGAAATTCTATACGTCCTGTGTTATGTGCCAGTCACGGAGATCTCCAGCTGAATTCTGGATATCATCCTGAATGTCGAAACGTCGACAGCTGTGTCATTAAGAGTCTGTGGCAGACTACTTTTAGAGCGAAGCGTGTACAGGCAACACGACTTTTTTTTCCACAAAAGCACACATCAATCCAAATTGGTTCTTCAGCAGCCTGGGGGCTTGACCTACTTTTCCACAGACTGGCTCTTCCAGTCTGTCCCATCAGAAACTTGACTGAAGAGCTACTCTTCAAAATAAGCCAGATCGGCACGTCTCTTGTTCAGTGGCACAATTATCTCTGTCTCTCCAAAGACCTCCCTTTCTATTCTAGTCTGAACTGCACAGCACGAGTATAGGATCCAGGCTCCCCGATCGCTTTTTTTTTTTTTTTTTTTTTTTTTTTTTTTTTCTAGAATTATTAGCATTCCTGACCTGACAAAAATGATGAAATTAACTGAATACGTACATAAAATGAGACACAGATAGGACTGATCTTGACAGAGAGAGAGAGAGAGAGAGAGAGAGAGAGAGAGAGAGAGAGAGAGAGAGAGAGAGAGGAGAACAGAAACGACAACAAGCGAACGAACGAAATTTTTATTTACCCAAGGTAATGAGATAAGCAAATTGCGCATGCTTTTTTCCACCGAGCCCTGGGAGAGAGAGAGAGAGAGAGAGAGAGAGAGAGAGAGAGAGAGAGAGAGAGAGAGAGAGAGAGAGAGAGAGAGAGAGAGAGACGCTTCAGACGCTTCATAATCGTTTTTTTTTTATTGACAATGACAAAATACAGTCTTCATGTCAGGGGGGCTATCATTAATGCAGCGCCAAGAATTCATGAAACGAAAAATGGGTGATACATTACAAACATGATTACTGGTAATTGATATATCTAGGAATGATAAAGTTAAAGACAAACAGAAAACCACCAAACGTGGGCCTACATGGCCAGTTATGACATACAGAGAACCAAAGGCACTGTCTCACAGGGAAACAGCAACAGACTTTTTTCTCTCTGATATCATAACGTTCAGCAATATATTTAGCAAACAGACGAACAATATTTCCATCATCAGAAGATAACAGTTCAAATCAAAGTATATGGTCTCTCTGGCATCAGTTAAACAGTTTTGATTTTTCCCCTTTTATCTTCATATGATTGTACATTGAAATAAAAAGTGCTCCATCGTCTTTCCTTACTGTTATCTCGACACAACACACAGACACCATCAACATAAACTTTCACAGTTTGCAAAATCAGTTCTTATTTTGCTTTTAAAAAACCGAGCGTCCCGACTGCGAAATCTAGCGAATTGCTTCAGTCTATGCCATTTAGGATAGTCCAGCAGAGTCGAAAACCTTTCCGGCTGAGAATGAGGGTTGGTACTGTTGGTCAAGGAATAAAACTATGGAATAGCTGTGGTCATCGTGTCCCCCTCCATATTTTGATGCAATTCTGTTTGTAACAGGCGATGAAGGATCCTTAAAGTCTAACATAAATGTCGTGGTGTTCGTTCCCTACCTCTTTGCTAGCCCCCAATACCAAACCCATTACTAGTTAAAACATGTTTTTACTTTACGAACCCAGTTACAGTGTTCCGCTTTCCATTTGTAAATTAGCATATCGGATGCCGTAGGCTACAAATCTTGATGTTGGAAGTTGGTGTCAATGGAACAAAACCAATACTTAATAGATATGGCCAACGGTTTGAATAAGGTACAGGATATCGGGTCAGAAGCAACCATATCCACTGTGTGTTGATGAATGCGTTGTGGAATTGTTCATGAATCGTGGATTAAGGGCCATAGTAGTACGCTTCTCCAGGTTTCGGGGACATGGTTCCTTCCACTCCCCAAAACTTCTGCAAGCATAAGTCACAGGGCCGCTCGGGGGTGAGTCAATCAACTTCCAGAACAAGAGAAGGGTCATGTTTAAAAGTCTTTTCATGCATCAGCTTAGAAAGGGCTACAACCACCACTTCTTACCCGGTCTCTCCGCTCATTTTCACGCCACCCCGGCATTAGACCTTAAACGAGTGGGTAAATAACATCCCCCAAATATTTGTAACTATTGGTTTTCTTTTCAATCCTGCATCTCCTAACCACCCACACGGTTTCGGGCTGGAATAAAATTAACACCCATACCGGAAGACAATCATATTTGTTTTCCTAGATTTACCCGATAGAGTGAGAGCGACGAGAGAGATAGAGAGGAGAGAGAGAGTAGAGAGAGATAGAGAGAGAGGAGAACCCCATTAATTCGTGAAGGGCGTGGACGAATATAAGTATCTAGGATATATAATATAAGAATATAGGAGATAGATATATAGAAGAAGAATTATATATATTATCTGTAGGGGAGAGAGGAGAGAAGAGAGAGAAGAGAGAGTCTTTCAGGGGCGGATTAAGATTCGTTTCTGTTTTATAGAATCATGTTTATGGGGAGAGTGGATTTTCTAAGATCTGGAAAAGGAGGTCAGGCCAAATCCAATCATTGTGCCAAATGAAATCAAGTAACCTATGCTTTGGTCACTGACCACAAAATTTGGCTTCAGGAGAAGGAGTTAGGCTAGGGACGAGTGGTGGGGTGGGTTTAAAAGATTGTTATTTAACGGCTAAGTTTCCAAAATATCGCACTGATGCAGCCCTGTTTGTTTCCGTGAAAGGAACGGTCTACAATGGCAAGAGGGCGACTTCAGATGGCCATGTGTTGACTGTCCTGTCTTTAGAATGGAGACGGACCTACGAAAGTGATAAACGAACAAAGTTTGAACATTTTGATGTGGACTTTGCATGTTTTTTTTTTAACATTAAACATTTACAATTACCATTAAACTGAGACACACCGTCGGTGTAACACCAGCAAAAGTGGGAAAGAGGGTTAGATGTGTGGGGGGGGGGGGTGGGTGGGGGTGGGGAGGGGTGGGGGGGGGGGGTGGGGGGGGGGGGTGGGGGGGGGGGGGGGTGGGGGGGGGGGGGGGGGGGGGGGGGGGGGGGGGGGGGGGGGGGGGGGGGGGGGGGGGGGGGGGGGGGGGGGGGGGGGGGGGGGGGTGGGGGGGGGGGGGGGGGGGGGGGGGGGGGGGGGGGGGGGGGGGGGGGGGGGGGGGGTGGGGGGGGGGGGGGGGGGGGGGGGGGGGGGGGGGGGGGGGGGGGGGGGTGGGGGGGGGGGGGGGGGGGGGGGGGGGGGGGGGGGGGGGGTGGGGGGGGGGGGGGGGGGGGGGGGGGGGGGGGGGGGGGGGGGGGGGGGGGGGGGGGGTGGGGGGGGGGGGGGTAGGGTGGGGGGGGAGGGGGGGGGGGGGAGGGGGGGGGGGGGGGGGGGGGGGGGGGGGGGGGGGGGGGGGGGGGGGGGGGGGGGGGGGGGGGGGGGGGGGGGGGGGGGGGGGGGGGGGGGGGGGGGGCGGGGGGGGGGGGGGGGGGGGGGGGGGGGGCGGGGGGGGGGGGGGGGGGGGGGGGGGGGGGGGGGGGGGGGGGGGGGGGGGGGGGGGGGGGGGGGGGGGGGGGGGGGGGGGAAAGGGGCCCGGGGGGGGGCGACAGGGGGAGGGGGGGGGGGGGGGGGGGGGGGAGGGGGGGGGGGGGGGGGGGGGGGGGGGGGGGGGGGGGGGGGGGGGGGGGGGGGGGGGGGGGGGGGGGGGGGGGGGGGGGGGGGGGAGGGGGGGGGGGGAGGGGGGGGGGGGGGGGGGGGGGCGGGGGGGGGGGGGGGGGGGGAGCGGGGGGGGGGGGGGTGGGGGGGAGGGGGGGGGGGGGGGGGGGGGGGGGGGGGGGGGGGGGGGGGGGGGGGGGGTGGGGGGGGGGGGGGGGGGGGGGGGGGGGGGGGGGGGGGGGGGGGGGGGGGGGGGGGGGGGGGGGGGGGGGGGGGGGGGGGGGGGGGGGGGGGGGGTGGGGGGGGGGGTGGGGGGGTGGGGGGGGGGGGGGGGGGGGGGGGGGGGGGGGGGGGGGGGGGGGGGGGGGGGGGGGGGGGGGGGGGGGGGGGGGGGGGGGGGGGGGGGGGGGGGGGGGGGGGGGGGGGAGGGGGGGGGGGGGGGGGGGGGGGGGGGGGGGGGGGGGGGGGGGGGGGGGGGGGGGGGGGGGGGGGGGGGGGGGGGGGGGGGGGGGGGGGGGGGAGGGGGGGGGGGGGGGGTAGGGGGGGGGGGGGGGGGGGGGGGGGGGGGGGGGGGGGGGGGGGGGGGGGGAGGGGGGGGGGGGGGGGGGGGGGGGGGGGAAGAAGGGAGATTTGCGGGTGTCTCACGAAGGGTGGCAGTGCCCCAAAGCATTCTGAAAAGAGCCGGCACCTTTCAGCACACAATGGATGTTTTTACGGAGCTCTCCCCCTGCACAGGCTGTTGAGCACTAAATCAGATGAGAGACGGCGGTGAGGACTGACGTAAAGGGAGATGAATCAAGACTTCTTCGTTGCTTTTGGAGTGGCAGCACATTCAGACCAAGGGTAAATTTGATAGCATGGGGCAGAGAGACACAATCTGTCTCAGCCTGACTGTACAAGCACGGGGTGCACATGGCATGCGCAGCGAGGCGAACTCTGATCTGTCACAACCTAACCTATACCAACACGTGGTGCTGGTATCCTAGCCAACCTGACTATACCAACACGTGGGTGCTGGTAGCATAGCACAGCATAGCGTTCTATGTCACAGCCTGACCATATCTACACAGGGTGCTGATGGCATGGTGCAGGTGATGCTCTCCGTCCTAACCCTACAGCACCAACATAGATTGCTGACAGCTTGGCGCTGCATGACGCATGAATCCAACACAAAATGTAGCGATGAAATAATCTCCGAGACAAAAAAAAAGTGGTAAAGCAGCATTTTTTTCATGTTCACTCTTTTTGAAATTTGAAACAGTTTTTAAAACACGTTTTGTTTTCGACACACAATCAATGCAACAATTGTTAAAATTTTCATCCAGGTTCCTACTGTATTCTCTGTTTGTTTACTGATAACCAGTGGACTCAGTGTGAAACATTGAGACTCAAATCGTTTGCTGTAGAATTATCATAAATCATATTAATTCCATTTATTTTATCTCTTCCACAAGATGTTAGGTTAGCACTCGATATTTCTCTTTTACAGTTTGCTGTGAGCTTGAAAAAGAGAAATCTTTTTTTCATCAGACATTGCTGGATTGGAAGTGTTTGAATATAAATAAAACATTGAAAAATTGATCGGCCGATATATTTTTCAGTTGCTTTTTTTTACATAATGCTTACCTCAAGTGCTCATTTACTAAACAAACAACAACTAAACAGACACACTTACAAGCAAACAATCCTTAATGCTTGACAAATGCTGTCATACAGTTCTGCCCACTCCTTCCATTTCCAAATGTATTAATAGATATATTTATCTGTACTGCTCACGAAACAGAAACAATGTTACAGTTTCAATAAACACTACACCACAACGAAATTGCGGCGCTGTATAATTTTTCTTAGTGATGGCTCCATCGTTACATTTCACGCTGTATGAAACATCTTCTTCGCAAATTAACTATGCCAAGATGTTGTGCTGATCATATATAGTAGAGCTCAAAGCAATCTGTTACATCACTCACAACAATACAACAACTAAAAAAATCATCCAAGCTGGGCTTGAGGATTATGTCTATAAACAGCCAGCCAATTATACGGCTCAGTATAAATTCTAGATCAATCGTCAATGAAATCCAGAAGCTCCTGTAGCGTTCTGTTCAGTGTTGTTGTTTTCTTAGGTCTTTGGCCCCGAATGCATTCACAGTGGGGGCGTACATCACGTCAGTCTTCCACAAATAGAATTCTCATGCAAACTTTGCTTTATACACAGGCCAGGTTTCAGACTAGTTTTTTTGTTTTCAAATCTCTCTCTCTCTCTCTCTCTCTCTCTCTCTCTCTCTCTCTCTCTCTCTCTCTCTCTCTCTCTCTCTCTCTCTCTCTCTCCTGTAGCAGTGTGTCTCTGTGGAGAAGCGATTGTATGTAAGCCACTGTATGTTCGCACACACACACACACACACACACACACACACACACACACACACACACACACACACATGGACACACACACACACACACACACACACCACACACACACACACACACACATGGACACACACACACACACACACACCACACACACACACACACACACACACACACACACACTGCACACACACACACACACACACGCACACACACATGCACACAGGCACACACACACACACACACCACACACACACACACACACACACACACACACACACGCGCGCGCGCGCGCGCGCGCGCGCGCGCGCGCGTGCACGCACAGGCACGCACACACACACACACCACACACACACACACACACAACACACACACAAGAGAGAGAGAGAAGAGAGAGAGAGAGAGAGAGAGAGAGAGAGAGAGAGAGAGAGGAGAGAGAGAGAGAGGATAGAGAGAGAGAGAGAGATGTCGGATGTAGGAGTTTGGGGGCACTAGAGGTGAGGGGAGATAGCTCTCACAAAGAGTTACACAGTTACATTTCAAAACAAATCTGTCTAAAGTTGGTTTAGACAAATACTGGAAATCTTCTCACATAGTGCCACAAATGTTGATGATGACTGATGTTGTTATAAGCATCAAGACCATTACTTAGCGAGAAAAATAAAAAAAGCGTATCTCATGAAACAGAACTTATCTCCAATCAAGAATCAAGAATGTCACGAAACAGACCACAACGACGTTTTTTTTTTTTTTTTTTTTTTTTTTTTTTTTTTTTTTTTTTTTTTTTAAACAAGAAGAAGAACAACAACAACAACCAAAAAACCCACAAATAAAGAAATAAAAGAAAAGAAAACAAAACAGTAACAACAACAACGACAACAGCAAAACCAGACGTTTTTTCTGCGACACAAGACTGGCATTTGAGAAGATCACAGCGTCAATACAATGACGAGTATATCAGTATCATTGACATTAAGCTGCGGCACAACATGCCCAGGCACCGCCCATGTGGCTTTGAGGGGAAACAGAGAGCAGGACCTAGGTGGTGGACGGTGGTCGAGGCTCGGGGATGGCGGAGAGTGGGAGAACGGAAGGGGTGGGCGGTATACCGGGCGGATCCGGCATCATCGGTCTATTTCATCATGGACACCAGGGACTCAAATACATTTTCTCCATCCTGTTTTATATGCTGATCACGAAGATCTTCTGCCTGAATTCTGGATAAACGCATCCTTAACGACGAAATGGCGACAGCTGCGTCATTCCGAGTCGGTGGCAGTCAGCAGTCTAATCTTAGACAAAACATATTGCTACGCAAATTGCTTCTTTCGAAAGTCCAGGGTCTGACCCACTTTCAGGAAGACTGGCTTCTGGTTCCTCCTTTCAGAAACTTGACTGAAGAGCTACTCTTCAAAATAAGCCAGAACCACGCATCTCTTGTTCATTGACGCACGTGTTTCTGTCTCTCTGCAGATCTCTTTCTGTGTTCTGGTCTGACACTCACAATCTAAGATCCAGGCTCTGTGAACGTCTTTTTGAGAATTATTAGCATTCTAGTCGTTGTTATAGTCATAACAAAACAATAGTAACGAACATTAACTGAATGCCCACAAAAATTGAGATACAGATAAAAAGAAAAAAAAAAGAAAGTCCAGATGCACGCGCGCGGGCGTCACATGCACATGCACACACACACACACACACACACACACACACAACACACACACACACACACACACACACACACACACACATGTATATTTGCGTTTGTGTGTGTGTGTGTGTGTGTGTGTGTGTGTGTGTGTGTGTGTGTGTGTGTGTGTGTGTGTACGCGCGCGCGCGCGCGTGTGCATACATATATATACAGAGAGAGAGAGAGAGAGAGAGAGAGAGAGAGAGAGAGAGAGAGAGAGAGAGAGAGAGAACAGGTGTAAGATTAATCTGTGTTGTAAAGAATCATTGTTATTTGGGGGTGGGGGGGGGGGGTGGGAGGGGATATTTTCTAGATCTGAAAATGATGGAAAGTAATGCATCATCATGCAGTGAACTCATAATTATGCTTTGGGTCAACAGGAGGAGTTAGGCTAGTTGAGAGGGGTAGCAGGTTTTTAAATATAGGAACCAAAAAAAAATAGGGAGGATGGAGTTAAAGTATCATTGCTGTTGGGGTGAAACGACAACACATGTACAAAGTGTAGTATTGGTGCAGTCACGTTTTAGAGAAGGAAAAAAAAAAAAAATTCGGAAAAACGCCAATCATGAAATGCCAGGAAATTGTATGAAAAACTGGTAATCAATTTGTTTTTAAAATAGGAACAAAAGAGTTATGAAAGTCATGAACGAAACACAAGCGACATTCGTGACATTTTTTTCCCTGTTGATATATTTACATTTGCATCACTGGGAGACACCATCAGCAGTATGTGAATAGTGAAAAAATGGAAAGAGGGTGATAGAAGGGAGTGGAATTCGGAGGTTTGCATTGTTGTCACAATCTTTGGCATTACCTGAAGGCATTCTAGAAATAGCGTGCACCCTTTCAGCAAACAATGAGAGGCTTTTACTGGCAGTCTCAAGGACGCCCCCCCCCCCCCCCCCCCCCCCCCCCACCCCCCCCCCCCCCCCCCCCACACCCCACAGGCTTTTCAGCCATGACTCAGGGGCAAAAGACGTGGTGTGGACTGACGTAAAGGGAGAGAATCAAAGACTTCGTGACGTTGGAGTGAAGCACATTCAGCGAAGGGTAAGAGTTGATACAATGGGGCAGGGTGACGCACTCTGTCGCAAACTGACTGTGCAAGCACAAGGTGCTGATAGCTTAGCGCAGGTGGCGCTCTCTGTCACAACCCAACTACGCAAAAATTAAAATACTGTTACACACACAATGCGCGTGCATGCACACACAAATTCACATATATACATAGATACATACAGAGAGAGAGAGAGAGAGAGAGAGAGAGAGAGAGAGAGAGAGAGAGAGAGAGAGAGAGAGATTTTGAATGGGGGGCATGAGGGGTGTGGGAGTTCTTTGGGAGAAATATAGTTACATTTCAAACAAAAACTAACATATTAGATAAAGTTTTGGGTAAACACTGGAACTGACATTCTGAACTAGTTTCACAAATAACGATGATAACTGATGTACCTATAAGCATCAAGACCATTACAACGCAAATATTAAGTGAAGTCCACAAAACGCAACATAGTTTTCAGGAAGAATCAGTAATCAGGCCAAAAAGACCACGAACACTTTTTATGGAGGAAAAAAAAAAGCTGTCGACTTTTCTGTGAAGCAAGACTGACATTTCAGAAAGAGAACAGAATTCCAGCGTCATTGCAATATGACGTGTCTTTTAGCATCATTGACTGGTGCAGAACTTGAGCTGTAGCAGAACATACTTAGGAAACCGCGGTGGTTTTGAAAACAAACAAACAAACAAACAAACAAAAACAGAGAAAGAGGCGTAAGTGGTGGATGGTGGTGAAGGGTTGGCAGTGGCAGGTGGGCAAGGGTAGAGGGATAGGGAGGGCCGTATTCCGGAAGAAAGTGGCACCATCAGGCAATTGACCATGGACATCAGTGACTTTAAACGGATTGTGTCCATCCTGTGTTTTATGTGCCGATCACGGAGATCCATTGTTTGAATTCTGGTTGAACGCATCCTTAATGACAAAACGTCGACAGCTGCGTCATTGCCAGTCAGTGGCAGTCTGCCTTTAAACCAAAGAGAGTGTGGGCGACCACGACATTTTTTTTCCTCCTACAAATCATATTGCTGTTCACATTGGTTCTTCAACAGCCCAGTTCTTGACCTACTTTTACGTAGACTGGCTTCCGTCTGTCCTTTGAAAAACTTGACTGAAGAGGTACTCTTCAAAATAAGCCACATCGACACGTTTCTTGTTCATTGACGCAATTGTCTCTGTCGCTCTATAGATCTCTCTTTGTATTCTGGTCTCATTGTAACAGTCTAAGATCCAGACTCCATTAACACCCTTTTGAGAATTGTTAGCATTCTAGTCATACATGTACTCATAACGAAGTCATAATGATGAAAATGAACTGAATAAGCACAGAAATTGAAAATGGGCATACAGATAGTACACAGTCTGATTCAGAGAGAGAGAGACAGAGAGAGAGAGAGAGAGAGAGAGAGAGAGAAAGAGAGACAGAGACAGAGACAGAGAGGGAGGGGAGACACACAGAGAGACAGAGACAGAAACAAGGAGAAAAGACAGAGAGAGACAGACAGAGAGGGACAGAGAGATAGATGATGACTAGGTGTAAGATTAAGCTCTGTTTTAAAAACCATGTTTACGTGGTGGGAAATATTTTCTAAGATCTAACCATAGGGCAAAGTAATGCATCGTCACACGCCGTGAATTCAAGTAAGAATGCTTGTATCTTGGCGCAATGTGACTCATGATATAACACAAAATGTAACAATGTAGCAACCTCCATGAAAAATGTGGTAAAGCAGTATTTTTTTTCATGTTTGCTTTTCGAAAATTGTAGTAGTTTTTTCGTTTTAAATTCATGATATGCGACTATTGTAACAAGTATCGTATTTTTCGTACAGACTGTTGCTTTTTTTTCACCTTCTGCTGATCAATAATCACTGAGCCCAGTGGAGCATTGAGGCTTAAATCTTTTGTTGTTGATTGATAAACAACAATATAATTTCCATCCGTTTGATTTCATCAAGAAAATTTAGATTAACAATTAATACATCTCGCTTACAATTTGCTAGGGTTTGGAAAACAGAAATGTTTCCTTCAGATGTTTATTGAAAGTGTACAAACACTGAAAAACTTGTCACCAGGGAATTTATTGTTTTTCTATAAACTTAACTAAAACATTCTTTATTACGCAAACAAACTGATAGACGAGAACGAAGGATACAAAACTTACATGAATACAAATTTTAGAAAGAGAACGGGGTTAGTTTACCGCCAAGGACACAGACAGAGTACAGGACAGGACACAATGCATTTCGACCTCTTGGGTGAAAACAATTAACATTTAGGACAGTGACAAGAAGAACATGTAGCCACTTAGCTTCGCTTCTCTTGTTAGCGAAACTAAGTGGCTACATGTTCTTCTTGTCACTGTCCTAAATGTTATTTGTTTTCACACTGAATAAGACCCAAGAGGCCAAAATGCATTGTGTCAAGTCCTGTACTCTGTTTATTTTTGTGTCCTTGGCGGTAACTAACCCCTCTTTTTTCCATATTTTGCTTCATTTTCTGCCCTCAGTCACTCCGTTTGAAACTGTGTCCTTGGCGGTAACTAGCCCCCTCTCTTTCTACATTTTGCTTCATTTTCCGCCCTCAGTCAGTCAGTTTTGAAACGTACATGAATACTGTTTGTTATCAAGCAAACAAACAGACATGCAAAAGTTCAAATACACACACACAACAAAAAAAAAAAGAAACGACCTTTAATGCTTGAAGAATACTAACACCCAGTTCTCCTTCTCTCCCTTAAGAGATGCAATATTCTTTACATTTGTCACACGAAAAGAGGCAATGTTCTATATCAGTGAATAAGGCACCTGAAAACTGAAGCGCTGTGACATTTTCACAATGATGGCTCCATTGTTGCACTTCACACCGTATGAATCCTCTTCATCAAAACAACTACGCAAACATGTTGTGTTGAATGTGCCGTACAGCCTAATGCAACCATCACTTCACAACGATACAACTAAATGATCCACGTTGGGCTTTAAGAACATTATGTTCATGAACAATCAGCCAATTATACAGCTCAATATAAATTCTGGATCGATCGTCAATGAAATCCAGGAACGCCTACAGCGTTCTGATTGGTGTTGTAGTTGAATTCAACTTCAGTCGGACGAAAACCACATCTTAACAAAAGAGTTCACTGGCAAATTCTGCCTCTCTACATAGTCCAGACTTCAGCCTATTTTTCATTGTATTTGGTTTCACATCTCTCTCTCTCTCTCTCTCTCTCTCTCTCTCTCTCTCTCTCTCTCTCTCTCTCTCTCTCTCTCTCTCTCTCTCTCTGTGACAGTGCCTATTTGTGTCTCTGTGGAGAAAAGTGATTGCATTTAAGCCAGTCACAGAGACACACACACACACACACGCATGCACGCACGCACGCACGCATGCACACACGCACGCACACACACACACACACACACACACACACACACAACACACACACACACACGTGCCTGTGCGTACATACAGAGAGAGAGAGAGAGAGAGAGAGAGAGAGAGAGAGAGAGAGAGAGAGAGAGAGACTGTTGGGCTTTAGAGTTTGGGTCACGTGGGATGAGGGAAGGTAGCTGTCATAAAAGATACACACATTCTAAACAAATATGCTTTAAATTGCTTTGGACCTATACTTGAACTCACAGTTTAAAGAAGTCACACAAATAATGATGATGATTGATGTTGTTGTGATCATCAAGTCCATTACAATGTGAAAAAAAAGAAATTAAGTCCATCATTTACGACTCAGCAGCATCAAGACTCAGTAATCAGGCTGAAAAGACCACAAACACTATTTTTAGAAAGAAAAAGCTGTGAACGGTGTCTGCGAACACAGACTGATTATGGAGTAGATGACAGAATTCCAGCATTAGATCATGGCTAGAAAACGACCATTGTGGCTTTAGGGGAAAACAGAGAGGGCGATGTCGGTGGGGATTGTGGTGAAGGGTTGGGGATGGCGGGGGATGAAGGTGTGGGGGGGACGAGGTGGTAGGGGGATGGGGAGGACGCTATACCAGAAGAAACTGATGCTATCAGGCAATTTGACTGTGACGGTGAACACCAGGGAATCTAAAAACAATCAGTCCATCCTGTTTTATGTGTTGATTATGGAGATCTCTTGTCTGCATTCTGGATGAAGGCATCCTTGACAACAAACTGTCAACTTCTGCGTCTTTGCCAGTCAGTGGCAGTCTACTTTTAGACCAAAGAGTGTGTGGGCGAACACGACTTTTTTTTCTCCTACAAAGCATATTGCTGTATTTGAATTGGTTACTCAACAGCCCAGGGTCCTGACCTACTTTTCCATAGATTCACTTCTGGTCTGTCCTTTGAGAAACTTGACTGAAGAGCTACTCTTCAAGTTTGGCCAGGCTGACAAGTCTCTTTTCAGTGGCGCAATTATCTCTGTCTCTGCAAGGACCTCTCCTTGTGTTCTAGTCTGACTCTTACTGTCTAAGATCCAGGCTTCACAAACGCCTTTTTGATAATTATTAGTATTCTAGTCTTTACTGTTCCCATAATGAAATCATGATGATGAAATCTAACTGAAAATGCATAAAATTAGAGATACAGGTATACAGTAGCATAGATACTGATTCAGAGAGAGAGAGAGAGAGAGAGAGAGAGAGGAGAGAGAGAGAGAGGGGGGGGGGGGGACAATGACAGAGAGGGACAGAGAGAGGTGGATACTAGACAGATTAAGGTTGTTTGCCGGAACCATGTTTACGTGGTGGGAAACATACTCTAAGATCTGAACATAAGGCAAACTAATGCATCATCATGCAGTGACTTTAAGTA
>JADBJO010003298.1:87500-90000 GCA_016801955.1 Conus betulinus
AGTAATTGAATGACGATCGTCATCTTTCGTTCTGGTGTTAACATTGCTATTATAATCGCATCAGATAATACGCTCCGTGTTTTTTAAAATATACACGGGTTGTATTCATTTATATGTCTGTGTTGTTGCTAAAACAAACGAAGATTTCTCATCAACCAAGAGTTTTTTTCTCTCTCTCTCTCTCTCTCTCTCTCTCTCTCTCTCTCGTCTCTCTCCTCTCTCTCTCTCTCCTCTCTCTCTCTCTCTCATCTCCTCTCTCTCTCTCTCTCTCTCTCTCTCTCTCTCTCTCTCTCTCTCTCTCTCTGGAACAACATCACTTTTATTGCACTTATAAGTAGTTGAGGTGTAGTTTTAGTGTAACACTCTCTCCCGCATTCCTACCCTTTCCCCCCGCCCACAAATCCTCCCCAACACCTCTCTCTCCTCTCTCTCTCTCTCTCTCTCTCCCTCTCTCTCTCTCTCTCTCTCCTCGTCTCTCTCTCTCTCTCTCTCTCCTCTCTCTCTGTCTCTCTCTCTCTGTTTCACGAGTGTCTCTGTTTCACGAGCAACTTTTTTTTTGCACTTACAAGTAGTTCAGGTGTAGTTAAGTGTAACACTACACCCCCACCCACCATCCTCCTCCCCAACTCCCTCCCTCCCTCTCTCTCTCCCCCCTCCCTCTCTCTCTCTCTCCCCTCCCCCCCCCTCCCCCTCCCCCCCCCCCCCCACCCCCCCACCCCCCTCCCCCCCAGAGACCACCATCACAGTTACCAAAGTCTCCAAATCGTCAACGTGTGACTAACTGCAGCACTCTTCCAATTACAAGAGACCGCAGGCATGGTCACGCGCGGTTAGTGGTGCACCCCCCTCCCCCTTCTCCCCTAGCCTCCCCCCCCCCCCCCCCCCCCCCTCCCCCTTTCTTTTTTGACAATGGGCACCAACTCATGTGTGGGCAGGATGGGACTCCACAGACCATCACGGCAGCGTCTGTAACTCTACGGCCAGACATCACCGTCCCCTGAGCCACCGGGAACGATGTTTTTTTTTTTTTTCTCTCTCTCTGTCTCTCTCCGCTCTCGTCCTGAGCGGACATTAGTTGGTCTAAAACTCTTCGCATGAGGGAATACTTCGCTGACTGACATAAACTGAGAGAGAGAGAGAGAGAGATGCGAGAGAGAGAGAGAGGAGAGAGAGAGAGAGAGAGAGAGAGAGAGAGAGAGAGAGCAACTGAAAAAGTGTGGGGTGCATGAGAAATCTGCGTTCGTTTCTGTAACAATACTGAAGAATACAGAAATTTATTACAATTTACACAAACACACCACACACACACACACACACACACACACACACGCACACACGCACACACGCACGCACGCACGCACGCACTCACGCTCGCACGCACGCACGCACACACACACACACACACACACACACACACAACACACACACACACACACACACACACACACACACACACGCACACACACACACACGCACGCACACACACACACACACACACGCACACACACACACACCACACACACACACACACACACACACACACCACACACACACACACACACACACACACACGCACGCACGCACACTCACGCACGCACACACACACACACACACACACACACACCACACCACACACACACACACGCGCACGCACACCGCACACGAGAGACACAGAGAGAGACACAAGAGAGAGAGGAGGAGGAGAGAGCGAGAGAGAGAGAGAGGGAGAGAGTGAGAGAGAGAGAGGAGAGAGAGAGAGAGGCGGACCATTATGTGTCTTGCTGCTCTGATTCTATCATTCTCTGATTTTGTGTTCTTTGTGTCCCTTGATCCAATTCCTACTCTGAGTTGAATGTGTTTATGGGCTTACAAAGAAAGGCAGGAACTACACTGTCTTGCTCCTTCCACTGCATGTATGTGTTTTTGACAGCGTCCTCAAGTTTCCTGACCAACACTGCAGGTGTCTGTATCTCCCGGTCCTGCCTTACACTGGGATATATTGTGATTGGAGGTATACGATACAGTCCTGTCACATAGTCTCAGACATATCTGGAAACAACATGTTGGAATTTTATTGCATGATCTTCACAGTCATCCTTAAAAGAATGTCTCGGATTCTGTGTCCTTCCACGCTCTGTTTCTGTACTGACCTCTGTTTGGATTTCTGCTTCATGTTCATTTTCACGGGCAGATTGCGTCACAGATGTCAGTGTCGTTTCGTTCATAGGACATGACGGCGCCTTGGAGAGGGAGATGCTTCCTCACACTGGCTCGACCGCCAAACAATTATTGCCGTCAGTCAGGCAGAACAGGCACCACAGAATATTACCAAGTCACTGGGTGGGCAGCAGTGTGGTGTCTAGTGACGACGTGGACTGGATTGTCTGGCGATTGCCGGTGGTGGCACTGCCATGGGACAAATCCAGGTGTAGCGATGTACGGGAAGCTGGAATCCGTGGATGTAATGCCAGTGAGTGGACCGGACACGGATGATAACATA
>JADBJO010003298.1:102500-110000 GCA_016801955.1 Conus betulinus
CGGTTTTTGTTTGGTTCTTTTTTACATTTGCGCGGTTCAAGTAAATGATTGTTCATTTTGTTTGATTGTGTTTACACGTTTCTGTAGTTATTGCTAGGTACAGAAAACACATTCCAGCCTCCCCTCTCGACTGCAGCTCTCTGGAATGTCACTGACCTTCAGTACTGATGCTCTCTCTCTGCCAGTTACGGAATAACCACATGTGCACATCGCAAGGTGAACAGTTCAGCCAGTGATCTATTTCTGTCAGACAGTGGTCTTGGTTTCTACGTGTCGAGAACATCTGCGTCAAGAAATACTTTTGCGCAATGTGAACGACACTTAAACACACACACACACACACACACACACACACACACACACACACACACACATACACGCACGCACACACACACACACACACGCACACAACACACACACACACACACACACACACACACACGCACATGCACGCGCGCGCGCATGAATAACCAACCCAGTAAGATGACATACGCCCAATAGTTACACATGTGAGTCATACAACGACCTCAAAGTTTTGTTCGAATATGAAAAAGTATGCTTTCTTGTAAGAAGACATAATCCAAGATTTGCAACTTCACAAAGGAACAATGCGTTACATGCTTGTTAAACTTGAAAGTGATTTTGCGGCAATGAACTCTCTCTCTCTCTCTCTCTCTCTCTCTCTCTCTCTCTCTCTCTCTCTGTCATTTGAAGAAACGCCGACTGCAAATGTGCAGCGAACAGAACTGAAGATTTCTTTTCGGCAGCAATAAAAAAAAAAAAAAAAAAAAAAATGCAACACTTTCCCGACTCAAATGTCCGAAACACAGTCATTGCAGATGATGAAGACATCACCAGAACGTATGACAGCCTCCCACCCCCCCCCACCCCCCCCCCCCCCCCCCCCCCCCCATTCAGGTTGAAGTGTGTCTTCTTCCAGCCTCACTAACTCACGTCATATCAGCGTCTTGCATCCTCTGTGCTCTTTATCGTCGGTTGTTCTCCCAACGCGTCATTCGTTAAAAGTGATGAATCAAAAATCCTTCTCAGTTTTGCAATTTTGTCAAAAGTTATGATTTGTAGATTTCTATACGGAAAACGTTTTGCTCAATTGTTTTTCTCTCTCGTCTGTGCACTTTAGGGTGATATTTTGCTCCTTTGTTTTTTTATGTCCTCCGCGTAATAAATGTGTGTTCGTGTTTTGCGATGTATCTGATCTTCGTACGTTTAGCTGAGAAAGTTTCCGTTCGGTGTACGTCCAACGAAATGAGTGTGTGGTTTTGCTGTGTAATTGTGTTTTCTTAAGCTTTGTCTAGCCAAATATTTTCGCAAAACATGTTTTATAAAGCACACCTAAACATAAACTATGTCATGAAGAACAATCAAAACATGCAATGCCACTAAGGACAATTAAACTGTGGGGCAAGTACTTTAATAAATTAGCATATAGAAACAGGGAAAGTGTTCAACTACCTATCGTTTGGATTATTGATCGGCGATATATGTATGCTAGTACACACCGATAACAGGCAGTGGGGGTATAAGGTACATATAGACACGTGACGGAGAGTAATTTTAGTTGTATTTGTACATACCTTCGCTCAACTATCATGGCACACTTTCACTGTATTGACTATGTTAAAGTGGATTTTTTCTCCTGTAACCGATTTGATATATGTTCATCATTATGTTTGTTTTCTAAACACAGCCTAGTCATGTCATTGCAACAGATCACGAAATACTTCGATACAAATCTATAATTTATTTTTGCTATAATGTCATTGCAATAGATCACGAAATACTTCGATGCAAATCTATAATTTATTTTTGCTATATTGTGAACGGTTATTAATAATTCGAACACTCCTGTTAACCAAGAACGATTACGTTAGTTTACATTGGGATCAGACAGCACAGTCAATAATTCCGTGGTATTTTCACCACAGAGGGTTAAAAAAAAAAAAAAAAAAAAAAAAAAAAAAAAAAAAAAAAAAAAAAAAAAAAACGCTCTCAAACGGCACCCCCAAATCCACCAGTGAAGGGTAAAGTAAAATGCAAGACAGCACTGTAAGAATATAAGTTGCTGAAAAAAGACTGAAATAAATTATGTAAAGAGTGCTAAATATAGATGAAAATCTTTGAGCCGGTGCTTCAGATCTATTTGAGGATGCAAGGGAGGTCAAAAGGCGCCAAAAGTCGAGTGGTCACCCCTGATAACCCAACCCATGTCTGTCACCAGGTGACATCAACGTGCAGACAGCAGCTACAAATCTAGCTTGACCTCCTTGGTCTGACCAAACAGCAAAACAAAAAAAAAAAAAAAAAGGGGGGGGTTGGGGGGGGGGGGGGGGGTGTGTGGGGGGGGGGGGGGGGGGGGGGGGGGGGGGGGGGGGGGGGGGGGGGAAGAAAAAGAAAAAAAATAAAGGAAAAAGAAGAGATAAAAAGAAACAGAAAAATTAGGGTTGCGAGCAAAAGAAAATGGAAATTAACAGGACGGCATTCTATCATAAATACAAAATTCTTCACTAGCAGCATATATGGGACGAACATTAACCATCTGCAAAGAGAGAGAGGAGAGAGGAGAGAGAGAGAGAGAGAGAGAGAGAGAGAGAGAGAGAGACTCAAACTCAAATAGTTTAATTGCAAAGGCCACCGACCTATCTGCAATGAGGTCAAGAACAAAGTAGAACACACACGCGCTCGGCGCACACACTGAAAATTGTGAAAGAAAATATTTGCATAACAAAATGTTTCGGCCTGAAATTACTCTGGCATGTGCGTGCTAACTGATAACAGTTCTTCTCTTCGTTTTTAGTGCTTTAGAAATGAACATAGCTACAGAGCCAGGTACAGTTCTCTTCATTTTGCAGTAAAAGAGGCAATGACACTTGATGAACATTTCTAGTATGAGGCGAAATGTATGTATCTCTTAAATCTGTATTTCGTCTTCGATTTGATTACAGAATGGACAGTTTGGGGAGTTTAGTGTATTATCTTTGATGGACATTCAAATCTTAATACCAAGTCGAAATCTCACGAAACACTTTGTGAAATTTAGGAACTTTAATATCAGTAAAAATTAGAGAGAGAGAGAGAGAGAGAGGAGAGAGAGGAGAGAGAGAGAGAGAGAGGAGAGAGAGAGAGAGATTGTTCTCTTTCTCTAAGTGCCTAGACCCGAAGCCAAGTGCTCTGGAATGCCAGTCATCATAATATGGGTAATGAGGAGAAGCGGTCAGGATGAAGGGCAGGAAGGTGTGGGACGCAGAGGGTATGGGAAAGCAAAGGGAGAGAGACACGGGGGGAATGGGGAGGGTGGGTAGAGTGGATCTTGGATGTGAGTCAACGCACTGGTCAAGGGTTCTCAGTATCTGCCGGGCGACCCTGAGCTGTGGTGGTGTGTGGCGATGTGACCTCCATGTATACGGATGAAGTCAAGGGCAACTCACAAGGGGACCGTTCACAGCAACACGACACACAGACCGAAAAAGAAAAATCTACATTCGGCTCGGTAATGGCTGGCAATAAAGTCCAACCCATGAACTCTCTCTCTCTCTCTCTCTCTCTCTCTCTCTCCCTCTCTCTCTCTCTCACACACACACACACACACACACACACACACACACACACACACACACACACACACACACACGTACACACACGCACACACACACGTAGGAACACACAACACACACACACACACACACACACAACACACACACACACACACACACACACACACACACACAATCACACACAACACACACACACACTCACGCGCGCGCGCACGCACATGCACGCACGCACATACATACACACGGACGCGAGCAAACACAACAGAGAGAGAGAGAGAGAGAGAGAGAGAGAGAGAGAGAGAGAGAGGAGAGAGAAGGGGAGAGAGAGAGAGAGGAGAGAGAGAGAGAGAGAGAAAACTAAACTTTTAAGAGACAACAGACGAATCAAACAATCAACAGACAATCAAACAATCAAACAAAAAAACGAAAAAAAAAAAAAAGAAAACGAAAGAAAAGAAAATGGACACGAGTAAGAACGGACCGGAGGGAATTGGTTGGAGAAGGGAGGACATCAGAAATTGGACCGAGGCCCATCATTCTGGTATAACCGGCCCACACACAGCGGAAACATAGATCTATACATTATGCGTAACCCACGATCATACCGACCACAGCGAGAATACCGTAGGGCCTGTGCCATAGCTGTGTTCTGCGGCTGTGCTTTTCCCACTCTTCCACGGGCATCGGAATTGTAACAGTTGGCAAACCTTCCGCACAGTTAATCGTGAGAACGAAGGATATTTCCCCTTCACATAATATTGTTATTTGGACTGTTGATTACTGGGTGTTCATTAAGGCCTCCTTGTGTAAGCCTTCAGGAGCCCAGGACACGAAGAGAGTGTTCTCTTTATATATATATATATATATATATATATATATTATATATATATATATATATATATATATATATATATATATATATATATATAATATGTGTGTGTGTGTGTGTGTGTGTGTGTGTGTGTGTGTGTGTGTATGCATGTATGTTTGTGTAAATGTTTGTGTGTGTAAAAAGATAGATCGATAGATGGTTAGACTGACAAACATCCAGAGAGAGAGAGAGATGAGAGAGAGAGAGAGAGAGAGAGAGAGAGAGAGAGAGAGACAAGACAAGACAAGACAAGACAAGACAAAATTCTTTATTTACGAGGATAATAGATAAGCACTGACGTGCTTTTTTTCATCCAGTCCTCGCCCTGTGTAGGGACTACGACATGCAGTGAAAATTTAAAAAAAAAAAAAAAAAAAAAAAAAAAAAAAAAAAAAAAAAAGCAAAGAAGCAAGCAAAGCGGTCATGTAATCATAAAAGAACATCAAATGAAAATAGAAGATAAATGAAAAAAAAAAATAATAATAATTAACAAACAAAAATAGAAATAAAAATGAGAATAACAATAATGAAGAGGAAGGAGACAGTGGGGCTTGGGAGTGAGGTGGGCTGGGGGTACATATGTAAATGTACTACAACGTACAGGATTAGCATGTATGAAAACAGACAATAAAATGAATACGACAAAGTACGTACATATTTTTTGAACACACATACACGCACGCTTGCACGCACACAGAGAGAGAGAGAGGAGAGAGAGAGAGAGAGAGAGAGAGGAGAGAGAGAGAGAGAGGGCTGACACTGACACAGACACAATTTTATTGCCATTAGCAATATGCCCTGTTGGCAGGGGGTATCATGAATCATATCTAGCCACAACTGTGCAACAGCGACTAAAATGTAAACAAATGCAAACTAGAGAGAGAGAGAGAGAGAGAGAGAGAGAGAGAGAGAGAGGAGAGAGAGAGAGAGAGAGAGAGAGTTTTTTTTTTCCAAGATCAGCTTAACCCGTTTCAGTTGAGATCTATCAGTACCCCCCCTCCCCTACTTTCCTCCCCTCGCCACCGTATGTATTACCTCCCCTTTGCATTTACCCCGTTTCTTGTTTTCATTTAGAAAAAAAAAAACAACCCTGAAGCGTTTCATCGAATTCTTTACTTTGGGGGAAAAGTTAGATTCTGCCCCTGCTTTATTGAAGCATTTCTCCCACCCCACCCCCGAAACTTTCCCCCATATACCTTTCGGTTAGTGTGCACACATTCTTAACATTGTATGATACCATATAAAAGACAACCAGTGGTAGGTAGGCACTCAAGGTCTGACCAGAGCACTGGGCTAATGCGTAGGTCAGACATCTGCTAAGTCGTAGCCACGAGACCCTCTTCTTCATTGACTGATCTTAGTTCTTAATTCATATATCCATCAGCTTCAAATCATGCGTAGTGTAGTCTCAAAACTTAGCGGATGTGGTGTAGCGTATATGGACTAGTCCGCACGCGGTGACCCCTCTTTGATGAAACTGAAAACTGTATGATACGTTGAAACTGACGCGGGTGCTTATTTGGTTTTGTTTCAGCAGCCGATGGATTTCTCTTTTAGGCTTGGATAGCGGTAAGCTACATTTCATCATCCCTCTGTTTACTGGAGACATCCTATTTATAATTCGCGTTCAAATAAAAAAATAAATAAAAAAAAAGAAAGAAAGAAAGAAAGAACAGGGGGAAAAAAAGGGAAAAACAAAGAAAAAAAGAAAGGAAAAAGCATCAATCAGTCTGTGTTGATATATATAAACTACAGAGGACAGGGGGTTAAACGGGTTGATGAACTGCCACAGTCTGCGCGAGGAATGCCAGTGGTGGTGGCGGTGATGACGGAGAGGAAAGGTCATACGGCATCCTTTCATTGACTGTCGGCACCACCGGCGTCACCCCGCCTGGCACTGTCGGGGGGAAGATGCCGATAGTTAGTACACTACGGTGAGACACTGTTCCTCAACTGCACACCTGTCTTCAGTGCTGCATATACAGGGGAAACGTTTCTTGGGTATTGTAGAGTCTCGGGACAACGCCTTCTCTCTCTCTCTCTCTCTCTCTCTCTCTCTCTCTCTCTCTCTCTCTCTCTCTCTCTCTCTCTCTCTCTCTCTCTCAGTGTGTGTGTGTGTGTGTGTGTGTGTGTGTGTGTGTGTGTGCGTGTGTGCGCGCGCGCGTGTCGTGTGTGTGTGTCTGTGTGCGTGCGCGCGCGCGCGCGCGTGTGTGTGTGTGTGTGTTTTGTATTTATGTAATAATATATGTGTGTTTGTACGCGCAGGCCTGCGTGTTCCGCACGGGCGCGCGCGTGTGTGTGTATGTGTGTGTGTGTCTGTGTGTGTGCGCGCGTGCGTGTCTGTGTGTGTGTTTGTGTGCGTGCGCGCGCGCGCGCGCGCGTTTGTGTGTGTGTGTCTGTCTGTGTGTGTGTGTGTGCGCGCGCGCGTGTCTGTGTGTGTTTTTGTGTGCGTGCGCGCGCGCGCGCGTGTTTGTGTTTGTGTGTGTGTGTGTGTGTGTGTGTGTATTTATCTACGTGTACGCAGTCGCGCACCTTTCCGCAGATGAACCGCCACGCATGCGCGTTAGTGTGTTTTTCGTGTTCACAGTTCTGAAATTTGTTCTAAAACATTAAAAGCCAGCAAAATAAAACAAAAAACAAAAAAATTGATAATACCCCTTCTCTGTCTACATCTAAATAAAGGAAATAAGAAAAAAAAAATGTCTTACTTCACCATGATTTACTACGAATGGATGAAAGAAAAAGTCTTACTTTACCATGATTTACTATAATGGATGACACGAGATCGCACAGAATTCTTCAGTTTGTGGTCTCGTGACACGGCCATTATGTTGCGGAGTATATCTCGTTTTCAAACACCAGTTTTACCAAGACAGTATGATAGTTACTTTTTACTTTTTTACTTTTTTTTTTTCCGTTGTGACTATTGCTGACGAGTGTTCTTATCGGTGAAGACATTCAATAACTGCTCGTCGGCAGACAACAGATGTACACCTCAGTCTCAGATTGCATGACCGATTTATTTCCTTTTGTCTGTATTCTGGGAGTGAGTGAGTG
>JADBJO010003298.1:115000-120000 GCA_016801955.1 Conus betulinus
TTTCAAAGAATCAGTTAACGGTAAATTTCTTACTGCTAAATACTCAACGCCGCAACCTTGCCTTTTCTTCCACTTGTTGACACCTACTCTGCACCACCTTATTCCACTGAGAGAGAACATTCCATTTTCACCTGCCCAAACGCCAAAGATATGAGAACGATATTGAAGGGTAAATTGTAAAGGAATGAGAATTTGAATTTTCATGCTTACAGAAAACACCATTTTTTTTTTAGTTGAGTAATCAATTCCTCAGTCACTAAACTTACAATCATGCGCAGAAAACAAAAATGAATGGGTATATGAAGACATGGAATGAACATGACACCATCATAGCAGTTACTATGCAATATTTAGCGTTCTTTTTGTGAGGAGACTTCATGGTACAAAGGGACACAAACGGCATGTTGTGTTTGGTGAGAATCAGCACTGGACACACCAGTCTGCACGCGGACATGCTCTGCAAAATACAGACATGCCAGACAGCAGTGTGACAGTGTGTCTATGACCCGTGATCATTTTCTCCATGGCTGCTACTGATATGCCAGACAGCACAGTGACCGTGTGTGCCTATGACCAGTGACCGTGTTCTCCATGTCTGCTACTTCCGGAAGCCCTCGGCAGAGTCACCTGACAAGATCAGACAACTGAGAAGGAATTTTGTTGGTGACCTGAAGCAGCACCTGGCGAAACTCCACAATCAGGATGTTGGTCTACATCGCTAGGTAATCCATGGAACCGTTTTGTGGCCCAGCATAAGTTTGAGCCAGCCTTTGATACTTAACTGATAATTGATCAATAGAACAACCCCCCAACTAATCATTTCACATTTTTCTTTCTTTCGTATTTCCACCGATGACATTATTCGCAGCATTCAATTACATGACCTTCCTGTTAGCTGACGTCACATTTGAGACCTTCTCAGTCACCCGTAACCTATTTACGTCAGCTGATGTCACCCAAACAGTTCCATTCTTTTCATTTCAATGTTGTGTGCGTGGATCCGCCTGACCTGTACCTTGATGGATACATGAAAGAGAAGAAGAGAAATAACATTCCAGGCAACGTGAAACTTCTCAAACCAAACAACCAAACTGTGCCTGGTCTATAAATACTCGACTCCTTAAGCAAGGCCTTGGCGCATCAATGTTGGATGTGCGGCCTCTTCGGCGACAGCTGCAGACTCCAAGACGGCCCTCTCCTCAAGGATGCTTCCAGCAAGAAGTGCAGATTGGACCTTTGTTGCCTTTTCTGTTGGAAATGGAAGCCGGCAATCACAGAATGGATTCCTGCCTCTCTTATGATGGTCTGGCATTGTCCTGTGAGCCGTAGCATCTTCCGGTGCAATGGCCAGTCAGTTGGTATCCGAGCAGAAATATCGATCTGCATACCTGTTCAGTCCCTTTCTGTTTTGTGATCTGAAAGCCAGGTTCAGTGAATATAAAATTAATGTCAGATAATGCGCGTGGGACAGTTCCAAAGTGTTAATTTTCATTTGGGATCATTTGTTCCATTTGTGGAGATTTCATTCTAGCAACACACACACACACACACACACACACACACACACACACACACACACACACACACACACACACACACACACACACTATGGTATACAATAACCCATGTCTTTTCAGCGCCAGTTTTCGAACCCTTGGTTGTCATATCTAATTTTGTGTATGGCTATTGGCTATACCCCATTATGTAGATAAATTCAACTCATATAGAAATATTTCAAGAAAATTAAAGAAAAAGTGTCTTTGGAAACAAACAAAACAGTTCTTTTAAAGTAACTGGATAGGCTAAAATGGTTGGTTGGGCTTTCTGTGTGTATGCACCATAAACTATAGGCAAACGATGCCACTGGCTTATTCTGTCGCAAGCTTATCATTCAGTTATCATCTGAGGACAGGCGAGGTGGTGAGGGTTGGAATACCGCTGTAAAGTTTTTTTTTTTCAATGCATCGAAGCCTCCTTGGGTTATGATGTTTGATTTGTTAAAAAAATTAAAAAAGAAAATAATATGAATGATTTGGCACGTTCAGCCCCTACGGCAGTTGAGACAAAATCAAATCCGCAGCCGGACTGTGTGTTTCTGATAGCAGATAGCTGCCATTTTCTTCTTCCTTCTCTTCCAAAGGGTGTGTAACAAAGAGAGAGAGAGAGAGAGAGAGAGAGAGAGAGAGAGAGAGAGAGAGGAGAGAGAGAGAGAGAGAGACAGGCAGACAGACAGACAGACAGACAGACGGACAGATAGTCAGGAAGAGAGACAGAAGGATTAAGAGATCAGAACTCAGAAATACTTTAATGTATATGGGCTGTAAGCTGCAGACTGCCAAGACGAGTGGGTGTGTCCGGGTGGGGAGAGGGGCGGAGGTAAGGCTGTAGAACAGACTGTTACCGACACATCCTAGGAGGAACATGAGCAGCACATCTGTGGCGGCTGCATGTGCATTAACAGCAGCAGCAACAGCAACAACACAAAGCCACAACAACAATGACAACAACATCAAAGACTTCACTACCACTACTACTACTGCTGCTGCTGCTACTACTAGTAGTCGTAGTAGTAGTAGTAATAGTAGTAGTAGAAGTACCAGTCGTCGTTACAGTGACAATGTAAATATTACACCTAATAATGATTCGCTTTTGCCAGTTTAACATAAATCATCCATCATTCCATGTAATCTAAAAGAAAGTTCAACTGGTAGATTAAATCCGATAGAGAGATAAGAGGGCATTATTCATTCATTACACAAACTGAGTTCCTGTTTGATAGCTTCTTCCTATAGAAATACCTTTCTGGAAAGATTGTGTGTGTGTATGGATTCACTGCTTGATGTGCTGAACCTGCATTGTATTGGTGAAGGCCTACTGTAACAATGGTCGACAGGTGTGTGTTCTCACATCTGTGTACGAAAGACACTTTGTACAATAAATAAACACTTTATTTTGATCAGGAATAATATATATATATATATATATATATATATATATATATATATATATATATATATATATATATATATATATATATATAATGAAACAATAAATTCCAAGGATAAGTACCGAGCACCATTCCAGCAACTTACAGAGCAGCTAGGTGTTGCAATGACTGCAAGAAATATTGAATTATAAACAAAGCTTGCTCTTATGTCTCAGATTATAGAAATAGGGGGGTGATAGCCTTCATATCTGCAGTGGTAGATGATTCTGCCTAACTGACAGTATGTGCTTGAGTGGGTGAATGGGGAATAAATAAATGCTTCTCAAAATGATCGTTTCTCCTCAGTGACCGCGGGAAAGTGGTAATTTGACTCCTCTGCCTTTTCGGTTTTATATATATATATCATCTTCAATTTTTTTTTCTCTCTCCTCTCAATTTCAAATCTTTGCCAAGTCATTATTATAATGACGGAAGAATTGTTAACCTGCACTTGTTTTCCCCCACTATTCAATTGTTCAGCATTATATTGTTTGGTCAATCAGTGGGTGATTGCATCTCTTACGAGATCCAAGGAAAGGTTGTTCTGCACAATTCTTAGCCACTGACAATGCTTGGGTTATTGAACAGCGAGCTGACCACTCAGACTGTTCCATATCTTTTGATCTCCCTTGCATCCTTGGACGGATCCTCAAGCTTAGACTCAAAGATTGTCCCTTACATTTTATACTGTTTGTGTAATGTTTCTAGTTTTCAACAACTTTTTTTTCCTCTCCACACTTTCGTTTTGTTTAATACTTCTACCTTTCGCTGGCTGCTTTGGGGGTGCTGTTGGATTCTTTTTCGAACCCTTGGCAGTCGGAACACCACAGAATTATGGACTGTGGTGTGTCTCTATCTGACGCCAAGAGCACAGACACGATCAGCCGTGTCTCCTTGATGAGCCCGATCCAGCGGACAAAGGGCTTCGGATGCAGGTGATACATGTAGATCTGTCTTCGAGAGGGATTGCGATAATTTCCTCATGCAGCTAGTGAAGGGTTTTAATATTCATGATATACATTTTCCAATTTACTTCATCTTCAATTTTTTTTTTCCTCTCAATTTCAAATCTTTGCCACGTAAGTATTATAATGATGGAAGAATTGTTAACTTGCACTTGTTTTCCCCCACTGCTTAATTATTCAGCTATATAGGAGGGAGGGAGGTGTGTGGGGGGTACAGATAAATATAGATTAGCATTAAATGCTGGAATATTACAACACATTTACTCAAGGCAGTTCAAACAAAGATATAGATTAGCATTAAATGCTGGAATATTGCAACACATTTACTCAATGACAGTTCAAACAACGTCGGTATCCATGCGGTAAGTCACAATCAAATATGCGTCATAATGTATTTCGTCAGTGAGACATTCCATAAAAAGAAGAAAAACGTCACAATTAAACATGCGTCATCATGTAGTTTGTCAGTGAGATGTTCCATAATAAGAAAAACCTTTTTGGACCGTTACAGCTGTTAGTAACGGCTATTCTGGTAAAATAAAACATCGGGCATCGTCCGTGACCCATAATGAACATACGGACCAAATTTCAAGAAGATCAGCCCAGAAGGTTTGTCTGGAGCGATTAGAACGCATTTTTACCACGGACAGACACACAGACAGCATTTCTTCGTTCCGATTGTAAAGTACTCCCTGTTCTATAAGAACTGGGAGTACAAAAACGATCCCTAACTTTCGTATTTGTCTCTTGTTTGGTATATTTTCAATTCTTCCTGATTATACAAGTCACAGCATATCTGTTCGGATACACACAAAGAATGTCGGAACATTTCCAAAACATTGTTGAAAGTTAAACCCAGTTGTACTTCTCAAATTTTGGCGTGTACTATTTCTGTCCATTTCTATTGAGACCTAGCAACATTCTCAAGTTTTGATGCAAACATGTCTTTGCATTTCTATCCAGGTCAAATAACATCTGTTTGATACTATATAGAGTAGCATGTTACGATTCTGAGTAGCGGCATTAGTCTTCTCAGAGAGTTTTGGTTT
>JADBJO010003298.1:127500-130000 GCA_016801955.1 Conus betulinus
CTCTCCTCTCTCTCTCTACTCCCCCTCTCTCATCTCTCTCTTCCTCTCTCCTCTCATCTCTCCTTCCCCCCCCATCTCTCCCTCTCTCTCCTCTCTCTCCCACATCTCTCTCTCCTCTCCTCTCGTCCCTTCTCTCTTCCGTCCTCCTCCCTCTCCTCTCTCTCTCGTCTCTCCATCTCCACCTCTCTCTTCCTCCTCTCTCACCTCTCTCTCTCATCTTCCTCTCTCCTCGATCGCAACCTCTCTCTCTCTCACTCTTCCTCTCTCTCCCTCTCCTCTCCTCTCTCTCCACCTCCTCCCGCTCTCTCATCTCTCCCCTCTCTCTCCTCTCTCCTCTCCTCCCTCCTCATCTCTCCCTCCCCTCTCTTTCTCTCCTCTCTCCCTCCTCTTGTCCTCTCTCCCTCATACTCTCGTCTCCACTCTACCACTAACTCCCCCTCTCACCTCCTCATCTCTCATCTCTCTCTCTCGTCTCTCTCCTCATCCCTCCTCTCCCCCCTCTCTCCCCTCCTCCTTCCTCTCCTCTCCTCGCCTCTCATCCCACATCTCCTCTCTCTCTCTCCCTCTTCTCTCTCTCCTCTCTCCCTCTCTCTCTCTCTCTCTCTCCTCCCCTCCCTCTCATCTCCTCTCCCCTCTCTCCTTCCTCCTCCTCTCCTCCACCCCTCTCACTCCCCACTCCCCTCCCCTCCGTCTTCCGCTTCATCATCTCCCACCTCCCATGGGGGGGGAGCTCCCCTACTCTCTCTCCCTCTCCCCGCTCATCTCCCCTCACTCCTCTCTCTCCCTCCCCCCGCTCCTCTACTCTCTCTCTCTCTCTCTCCCCCTCCTCTCTTCTCATCTCTCTCCCCTGCTCTCTTCTCTCTCCTCTCCTCTCTCTCTCTCTCCTCTATCTCCCGACCCTCTCTCGACTACCATCTCTCTCACTCCCTCGGGGGGGGCTCTCCATCTCTCTCGATCTCTCTCTCTCTTCTCTCTCCCTCTCCTCCTCGTCCTCTCCTCTCTCGCATCTCCCATCTCTCTCTCTCATCCTCTCTCCTCTCCTCTCCGCTCTACCTCTCTTTCTGGCGAAAGACCCTATCTAAAAGTTTCTTTTTGCACGCAATGCCCGCACTTTCGTCAAGAATACTGCAAGCCCAACCCTCCTTTTCCCCCCCCACCCCCCCCACCCCCCCCCCCCCCCCCCCCCCCCGCCCCCCTCCGCGCGCCGCGCGCGCGTGTGTGTGTGTGTGTGTGTGTGTGGATGGGAACTTTTGAGCGTATGCGGGCATTTCGTGAATGTGTACTTACTGCGAGCGCATTGTGTTTTGTGCACAGTGTGTGTGTGTGTGTGTCTGTGTGTGTGTGTGTGTGTGGTGTGAGCGTGCGCGCGCGCGTGTGTGCACCCGCGCGTAAGTGGGTTACTCGTGTGAGTGAGTACATGCGTAAGTTTCATGTGTAACGGGCTGATTTCATGAACCATACGCTCGATGAAAATATTTGATTCTAGTATTCGGCCTTATCCATTAAGAAGTTTTTCTTCCAAGAAATGGTGGCATGAATGTCTATTGATTTTTTTTTTCCCTTCAGGTTAGTGAAACATTGTGTTTCTTCACATCTGAAGGAAAAGATATTCTTGAATGAAAATAGATCAAGAGTAGAAACGAGTAAAAAAAAACAAACAAACAAACAAACAAACAAACAAACGGAAACAAGTGATCCGAAAATGAACAATATGCCATCACGTTAGTTGATTTCAAATAGAAACAGGTGTGTCAAATATATGGACAGAATACAAAGTTGGGAGGAGGCGGGGGAAGGGGGTGTGGTGGGTGTGGGTGGGTGTGGGTGTAGGGTGGGGGGGGTGTATTTTCAACTTTCAACACCCTTTTGCTGTACATGAAACTCTCAAAGTGAACAGGGATCTCTCGTGTAAAAGAAAAAGGGAGAAAAATAACATCTGCAGGGCCACTGAGCGGCACGGCACAAACTGATAGAAGGAAACCTTTTGTACAGGCCATGACATTTTACTGAATGCAGTAGGTAGAAATCACTGGCTTCTGCTACGTAGAGTTGGAGAGTTTTCTGCTGAATTCGGTCTTTGACATTGTTGTTTTCTTGATACTAATTTAGAAATTTGAACTTACCGATCGACAATGTAATGTTGCCTACAATGGGATAAGAATCATATATTCACATGATCCAGTTAATTCAGGAACAGTGACAGGAGCACGGCGTCCATGTAGTGATTTGATTTGTGCAGAAAGAAAGAAAGAAAGAAAGAAAGAAAGAAAGAAACAACAATGGTTACTGATCGTCTATCGTTTAAAGAGATGTGTTTCCATTTATTTCAATGTATGTCAACCATTAGACTAATTTTTGTTGATGTTGTCTGGTATCTGCCATTTTAGTACACCAAAAAGCAATAATAATAATGAATAATAATAATAATAATAATAATAATATAATGATGATAATAACAATGATAATAATGTTAATAATAATAATAGTAATAGTTTGTCAA
>JADBJO010003298.1:137500-140000 GCA_016801955.1 Conus betulinus
CACCAGCGCCGCCCGTGTCAATCCTTCTGATGGCTCAGGCCGTGCTGCGGATAATATTGTTTCTCCTCCTCCTCCTCCTCTCTTCTCCTCCTTCTTCTCCTCCGCCTCTACCTCGCTCTCCTCCCCCGTCCTCCTCAAACTCTCCTCCCTCTCCGTCTCACTTGCCAAGTCAGTTTTCTGAAACTTTTTTTTTTTTTTTGAGGTGTAACATTAGCTCGGGGAGTAATAACAACAACTCCTTTTCTCCAAAGTGCTTTATTGATTTTCTTGGAAACACATCGTATCAATTCATTGTATTTTTTTTTTTTTTTTTACATGTATATTAAGCTTAGATCTGGCAATCCAAACAATTATGAACTCATCTGGAGGTGGGAATTAGGATATCCGGCTGGTTCTTCCGAGCCGCCGAGAGAGTTAGGCCACAGGCCCGCTCAGAAGTGACGTGAGAACAAATTGATCTGCACTTGATCAGTCCACGTAACCTCAGGCTCTCTCTCTCTCTCTCTCTCTCTCTCTCTCTCTCTCTCTTGCATACGTGAGAGTGCTCTCTCCTTGCTTGACAAGTTGTGAAGACTTGGGAGAATCTTTTCAGGCCTTAAATCTTTAGGAACGGCTCGGAAACGACTGGTAGAGAAGTGCCAGAGGGTATGGTTTTATCTGTAAAGACAACAGGGGGCGTATCGAACGGTCTGGTGACACGTTTCTTCAGGCTGTTAGTAATGTTTGCTAACCCCGCCATTCACCGCCCCAGCCACAACGACCAGGACACGGCCACGCTCAATGAGCACGTATGACAGGTAATCTTTTGTCGTCTGTCAAGTATAGACAATAGACTCGTTTCACTGTGGGCTTTCCGACACCCATGGAGCGGAAAAAAAGAGCGGGTATTTTCTGTGTGGCCTTTGTAATGCTCACATCGTTGTAGTCACTATTCCGTGTTGCCAGTCTGAATGCACGGGGATGACGCACAATGTTGTCAAGAAACGTGCACAACTGGGGGAGGGGTGACACCACTGCTGTCATCTGATCTCTGTGGGGTGCGCGCAGAATGACGTCACCACTAGGTGCTGTGGGAGGTGCACGTGAAACGACGGGCTGATGCAAACTTCCGGACCTGCGCATCATTGTTTGAGTAGAATGTCGGTCAAATGCATAATGACTTCAGTTGTATATTCTTTCTTTTCGTTGACGCTGAAGTAGAACCCTGGTGCCGTGCGTCGTTACAGAAGTGGGATGCTGATTATATGCATCATCACCGAAATACAGTTCTGGTCTTATACATCATTTCCCAAGTGGAGTTCTAGGCTTATACACATCGTTATTGAAGCGCAGTTCTGATGTTGTTTATTTCTACTGAAACACAAAACTGTACTAATGCATATTCGGTGTTGTACAGTGCTGGTTCTATGCATGATCATTATTGTGTTGGTCTTATGTATCACGACTGAAGAACAATGTCGTTCTGATGCATCATCACTGGAGGACAATGCTGGTCTTAAGCATCGTTACTGAAGTGGACTTCTGGCGCCATAGTGACGATAAACGAAACAGCGTCAAGTTTCACCGCTACTTTCCACTGTTGTCGACACGGTTTGTGAAATCTGAAAAAAAAGAAAGAAAACGGTTCATTAAATGCATACAGATGGTAACGAAAAGGATGAATGAAAGAAGAGGAGAGGGATGAATTATAAATAATGATACTGATTATTTATGGCGCTTAATCTTATATAAGCTCTAAGCACTTACAAATACAGAAAAGATTAAAGAAAAAAATAAATGAGCCAACAAGAAGATAAATATTGCAACAAGAATGCTGTACACCCGCAAACAAGACTGCATGTTGACACACACACACACCCAGCGAGCGAGCGAGCGCGCGCGCGCGCCACGCGCGCGCACACACACACACACACACACACACACACACACACACACACACACACACACACACACACACACCAGCCACTGATCCCGTGCAAGTCTAATGCGTTCAATGAACCCATCTGTTATGTACGCTTGTCGTCAATGTTGACCTGCCATTTACTGCTTTATTGTGCTTAAATTCTTGATGCTTTTAACGTTTTTTCTGTGTATACTAGATTGCTCTTTTTTTTTTTGTTTTTTTTGTTTTTTTTTTACTTGAATGTGATTGAGTATCCTGGTTTGTAAGCTTACAGAGAAGGGTACCTCAGTGGTCTGTTTTGTAAACTGGCCGTGTATAACTGAGTGGTATGTTTTGTACACTGGCTGTGATAACTGAGAGATTTGTTTTGTACACTGGCTGTGTATAACTGAGAGGTCTGTTTTGTACAGTAGCTGTGTATAACTGAGAGGTCTGTTTTGTACACTGGCTGTGTACAGCTGGTTTAAATAAAACTGTGATCAGACAACAGTGCATACAAATAAAAACATATGGTGACGAAGAGCAGCATTAAGTATAAAACTTACAGTGTGCTCACACACTGTGCTTCGATCTGTAATGTGATGGCTGGTGAAATAT
>JADBJO010003298.1:145000-155000 GCA_016801955.1 Conus betulinus
TATAAGGTATTTGAAATTTGCTTTTTTAAACGATGTTAAACTATGTTTCTGTTTTAAATGTGTAGGTATAACATTCCATAATTTACTACCAGAGTAAATAAGGGATGACTTGAAAAGATCTGTTCGTGGTCGAGGGGTATATAGGATATTTTTGCCTCGAATTTTAATTAATGGGAATTTGTCATGAAGATAAGATGGCGCAAGATTATTAATAATTTTATACATAAAGACAGCTTTATTAAAGCAAATTTTTTGATCGAATGGAAGAATGTTAAGATCTTTATAATCACTAGCTTGTAGAAAAGATTTCAAGAGTATCAGCTTAATAGCGCGTCTGTACATGCTTTCTAGTGGTTTTAAGCAATTTTTGCTGGCTAAATCCCAGCATGTAGAGGCGTAGTTAAAGTCTGGTTGTACATATGCATAGAAATATAACTTTCTAGTATGTTGATCAAGGAAATTCCTGATTCGGATTAACAAGAATAATTTTTTAGATAACTTTTTGAAAAATCAGAAATATGATTAGACCATGAAAGATTATTATCAACTGTAAGGCCTAATAATTTGTGTGATTTAACTTCTTCTAAGACTTTATCTTGTATAGCTATTTTAAACAAATCAGTTTTCATATTTTGACGTTTTTGTCTGGTTGTAGTCATCATGAATTTTGCCTGTCTAGGAACGCTCGCGTGCATGTATGATTTACGCAGATGTCTTTAAACATTTGGGATTTGAACAGAGAGCGGGCGGCTCAATGTTTCTCTCTAGTACAAAATCAACGTTCCATCCTGCAAAGACCATACCGCCCAATACGACACCTAGCGATGGCTTATACAATTTCTGTGTTTGTGATTACTGCTGGAATATTTTTCAAGATCAAGTATATTTCTAAATTAAGTAGAACATGAATGCATTTTCCCCCGGTACATTATTTGCTTGTTTGAGTTGAGTGTCTGACATTTTTCTGGTTCAAGTACACTTTTTAATTAAATTTGAATGCGTGTTTACCCCATTCTATCGTTTTTGCTTGTTAGTGATTGTTTGATATTTTCAGGATAAGTATGATTTTGAATGATAAGTAGAACCTGAATGTATTTTTTCCGTTCCATTACCTTTGTTTTGTTTGTGATTAATGTTAAGTATTTTTCGGATTCAAGTACGATTTTGATTTAAAAGTGTGATTTTAATACATTTTTTTCTATGTCCAAATGGCATTTAACTTTATAGCACGATATTAACCCGTTCCCAAAATTAGATAAAAATCCGTGCCTAAGCTATACATTGACAGGGCCAAACGATTCCATTTTCTTTCAAATTTTCTGTACATTTGATGCTGAGTTGTCATTTGATGCTGAGTTGTCTTTTCTTAAGAGAGAGAGAGAGAGAGAGAGGAGAGCGAGAGAGAGAGAGAGGGAGAGAGAGAGAGAGAGAGAGAGAGTCAGTCATTTTATTGCCTAAATGAGAGTGAAAGACTAACAGTCATTTTAGTGCCTAAAAGAGAGAGAGAGAGAGAGAGATGAGAGAAGAGAGAGAGAGAGGAGAGAGAGAGAGAGAGAGAGAGAGAGAGAGAGAGTCTTTATTGTCTAAATGAGAGAGAGAGAGAGAGAGAGAGAGAGAGAGAGAGAGAGAGAGAGAGAGAGAGAGAGAGGGGGGTCGATTAGTCTGACTCCCTGCCTCCAGGGAGATAACTCAGGCCGCATGATGTGATCGGCAGACGACAACTGAACGTTTACTGTTTGTCTGCCTTCTTCCTACCACTGTGTTGATCTCTTTACAGCATGGCCGCTGTGGTTCCTCACTGTGATTCCACATCCCTGGGTGTGTAAACCTACTGACTCGTCATCACTTAATCTATCCTTTTTAGTGTAGTGTCTGTGAGCCATTCCTTTAATTGCCGACAAGTTTAATCAGATCCGCGTATCCTTTCACTGTACCTCTCCCCCTCTCCCCTCCCCCCTCAATCAATTTTTTATATGGTTTGATCCTTCGTCGCCGTTTGTTTTTTTTTTCCTCTCCAATTCCGTGTGACTCTGTCCATCCTATTCAATGCATCGACACTTTGTTTATCCTCTTTAATTCCTCGTCGTTGTGTTATCCTTTTCAATTCTATGTTTAATTACTCGTCATTGTGTTTGTCCTCTGTAATTCTTCATCACTGTGGTCTCCGATTGAATACATTGTCACTGTGTATCTCGTCAGTGTCAATCTTCGTCATTATCGTTTTATGCTCTTGAATTCGGCATCTCCGTGTTTATCTTCTTTCATTCCTCATCACTCTGTTTATCCTCTTTAATTCCTCATCACTGTGTCTATCCACTTTCAATTCCTCATCACTGTGTTTGTCCTCTGTAATTCCTCATCACTGTGTTTGTCCTCTTAATCAATCACTACTGTGTTTATCCTCTTTAACTACTCATAGTTGTAATTATCCTCTTGATCAATCATCACCGTGTTATCCTCTTTAATTCCTAATCACTATGTGTATCCTCTTTAATTCTTCATAACTGTGCTTATCCTCTTTAATTCCTCATCACTTTGTTTATCCTCTTTAAATCAGTATCTCTGTGTTTATCCTCTTTAATTTTTCCATCGCTGTGTTTATCCTCTTTAATTCAGTATGTCCGTGTTTATCCTGTTTAATTTTCCATCACTGTGCTTATCCTCTTTAATTCAGTATCCCTGTGTTTATCCTCTTCAATTCACCATCACTGTGCTTATCCTCTTAATTCGTTAATCCACTGATTTTCGACCCTAATTTTTCCATGGACATTCTCTACTCTATGCTGCATCCTTCCTTTGGGACTGTGAAACCCCTCACCACAGATGTGTCTTCTTGTGTGTTTAAAAGGAGTAGGAGATGTGCTTTTTCCCATTCTTTCTTTGTTTTGAGAGAGAGAGAGAGAGAGAGAGAGAGAGAGAGAGAGAGAGAGAGAGAGAGAGAGAGAGAGAGAGAGAGACAGAGACAGAGACAGAGAGAGGACGCCAAACGCACTCTCCTCCACAGTCCAACACTCACAGTAGTAGTGCTATCGCTGTGTAAACCGTGGCATTCACTGCTGTGACTAACCGTGCATGATGATACTGAATGGTGCTCCTTACGTCTCGCGCTCCACTTGACATTTGACGGAGTGAACATTACTTATCAGTCTGTAGACACATGCCTTCTCCTTTTCAAAGGGGGTGAGGAGGGTCGGTGTGTGTGTGTGTGTGTGTGTGTGTGTGTGTGTGTGTGTGTGTGTGTGTGTGTGTGTGTGTGTTTCTGTGTGTGTGTGTGTGTGTGTGTGTGTGTGTGTGTGTGTGTGTGTGTGTGTAGTGGAATGGGGAAGAGGCTGCTTGAGGGAGGGAGGGTGTGGGGGGGAGTGGGAATGAGAGGAGTGGGAAAAAACTGGGAAGGGAAAGGGGATGGGATGGGACAGGGACGGGTAGTGCTGAAAGTTTGGTGATCTTGTTTTGCTCATTTAGTATCTATACATGGCATTGTGTTGACTGAATTAAACGGAGTGAGAAATGCAGTAGAAATTACGGTGATTTAGGTCAGAACTTCTAGATGAAAAAAAAAAGATTATTAAACTGTTAATACTGATTATGGAGCTTGTAAGCTTGACGGAGTAGAGAAAGGAAAAGAGAGAGAGAGAGAGAGAGAGAGAGAGAGAGAGAGAGAGAGAGAGAGAGAGAGAGAGAGAGAGAGAGAGAGAGAGAGAGAGAAAGAGAGAGAGAGAGAGAGGAGAGAGAGAGAGAGAGAGAGTCAAACGCTAGTCACTGTTGTACATTGTTAACAATTCACACCATGTCTACAGTCTCCTCTTACGCACCAATGCAAAGAGCCAGCAGGCATTGCGCAGTCATCACAACACGTTATACTTGTGACATGTTTAATTTTGCTAACCAGTCCCGGTCAAAGTTCAGTGTATCAGGAGCTGAGAAGGAATACCCAAGAACCCACGGTGCGCTGTCGTTCACCTCACAAAGGGGTCCAGTTTCGTGACAACCACTGCAGGTGTCTGTGTCTCCCCAGCCTGGATGATGCTGGGATGTGCCATGAAAGGAAAACGTGTAGGAAACCCTGTAGTGTTGCCTCCGACATACGTGGAACTTTCTAACTTCATCGTCATTATTATCCTTTCTTTGCCAATGACGTTGAATAGATAGGTATCGAATTACATAATTTTTTTCTAACCTGGTCCTACAAGGCATTCAGTGGGCTCCTACAAGGCATTCAGTGGGCCCTTGGTTTTTTTATGCTTGACAAAGGTTTTAGAAATAAACCGAAAATTTGCAATATGCTTATTGGGTGTTGGTGGTTTTTAGTCAACTGGTCCTACAGGTCAACGCTGTCCTACAAGGACGTTTCGTTTTAATCACACGCTGCAGCCTATGGTGACTGTCACCTTGTCACAGTAAGTCGGTACGGCAGCTAGCTGTACATTCCTGTTGCATACACTGAAGGGAATGACAAGGCATTGAGGTCCATTTCTAGCATTGCATGCGGTGCCTGTCACCTTAGTGACTGCGGAATAAGTTCACCTTGCTGGACTATTCGGAAGTAAGTCTGTTGATACGGCAGCTGGATACTGTATGTCTTGCGTATGTGAGATCTGGACAGCTGTTGAGAAACTATTGAAGTGACTAAGGCATTGAGATACTGTAGAAGTGACGAAGGCATTGAGGTGCTATTGAAGTGACTAGGGCATTGCATTGAGGTGCTATTGAAGTGACTAAGGCATTGAGGTGCTATTGAAGTGACTAAGGCATTGAGGTGCTATTGAAGTGAATAGGGCATTGATGTGCTATTGAAGTGACTAAGGCATTGAGGTACTAGTGAAGTGACTAAGGCATTGAGGTACTAGTGAAGTGACTAAGGCATTGAGGTGCTATTGAAGTGACTAAGGCATTGATGTACTATTGAAGTGACTAAGGCATTGAGGTGCTATTGATGTGACTAAAGCATTGAGGTGGTACTGAAGTGGCTAAGGCATTGAGGTGGTACTGAAGTGACTAAGGCATTGAGGTAGTACTGAAAGTGTCTAAGGCATTGAGGTACTATTGAAGTGACTAAGGCATTGAGGTGCTATTGAAGTGACTAAGCAGCAGTGAAGTGTCTGCTCTGGTGGGGAGCCTTATGGCGATGAGTTATTGGGCTGTGATAGAATGTTCATCGCGGGTCTGGCTGTAGGGCAGTAAGCTCGGCATTACAGCAGTGGCGGTAAGGAACTTTTGTAATGAAACACACACAACACACACACACACACACACACACACACACACACACACACACACACACACACACACTTACACACACACACACACACACACACACACACACACACACACACACACACACACACACACACACACACACACACACACACACACACACACACACACACACACACACACACACACACACACACCACACACACACACACACACACACACACACACACACACACACACACACACACACACACACACACACACACACACACTGTCCCTCCCCTCCCTGTCTGTCTGTCTCTCTTGTCAATGTTTGTTCTTTTTGTATGTATTTGCATTGAAGTGATCTTTGATTTTTCTTTCCTTTTGCGTCCAGGGCTGGGTGGAAAAAAAAAAAGCATTTGTATCGCTTATCTCATTACCCTGGTAAAAAAAATTCGTTCGTTCGTTCGTTCGTTCGTTCGTTCGTTCTGTCTGTCTGTCTGTCTGTCTGTCTGTCTGTCTCTCTCTCTCTCTCTCTCTCTCCTCTCTCTCTCTCTCTCTCTCTCTCTCTCTCTCTCTCTCTCTCTCTCTCTCTCTCTCTCGCACAGCTCACTATTCACATAGTAGATGACGAACCATGCGGTGGACAAAGTGTCCGAGCCACTAACGCTATGGCCGGCGGTCAATGTTCAATACAATCCGACTCGTTGCTGTGGATTAGCCCCACGTGGAGGGACAAGATTGTCCCGAGGCACAACATCGTTCTTTGTTTGTTTGCTTTTTGTTTTCGCTTTTCCCCCCCACCCACAAAACTGTCGCCACAAAGCCATTAGCAGCGTGAGGTTAGTGTGCATGACGTCAGATCCGCATCAGCTGATAGACAGACAGTGTGATCAGTACATGATCAGTTTCAAAGTGAGGTGACTGAAGACTGAAACTGAGAAGAAACTTAAACATATCACATGATAAACACGACGCGTTTCGACCTCTTTGGTCTTCTTCAGTCAAGACCCAACAACACTCAAGACGATGATGACAAGGAACTAGCACACAGTCACTTAACTCCTCAAACTGGACGCAAAATTGATGACGAAACGAGTCCCGTTTGTCTTGTTATTTGTTTTTTTTTTTTATCTGTCATTCGGCGGCATAGTTGCTTTTTTCTTTTAAGTCAGTATATGGTTTGTTCGCCAAGTTTTGAGTTTCTGATTTATTTTCAAATTGTCAATGCGTACATTGTTTCCCCCCAAAGACAATCCATGGTTTAAAAAAAGTCGGTTATAAAGCGTGTGGGTAGAGGAGGTGATGGGATTTCAGTACTTGTCTTTAAGTGATGGATGGATGAAATGTCAAAACGTTTCATCGCAACGCGGCATGTGGTGCAAACTGGTAGATTAATGATCACACACTGTGAATAGTATTCTCTGAGCGAAGTCTTGGAATCGTGTTGAACTCTGTATGCTATTGTATTGCTCTGTGGGCTATTGTTTCCCAGGAAAGCCTAACTGCTGTGTGTGGTAAGTCTGGGTAATGCTTCATGCTGATTTGGTGCCAATTAGTAGGCTTTAACGTGGTTTCAATTACCTTGCCTTTTAAAATTTTGATTATGCGCGTGTATGGCATACATTCTCAACTTTCTCGTCAAAAGCCCTGGTTTCGTACACTCTACGTGCAAAATGTTTCAGTTTCAGTTTCGTCACTGTATGTGGACAAGTCCATACACGCTAAAAGCTTTCCATTAAGTTTCAAGCCCGCATTGTGCGTGAATTAAAGCTGACGGATAAATCAATTAATCACTAAGATGAGAGAATTTCATAGAAAACGAAAGGAAAGAAGAAGGAAAGGCAGCCAAAGGTGGGTAAAATGTCGACGAGATGGGAATGACAGTAAAAAGGTAGGAGAGGCAGGCAAATGAAGGAGAGGTGGAGAAAGCTAGAGACAGCAGAAACGAAAGGGAAACACAGGGAATTGGGGGAGATCGAGAAACAGGCCATGCGGAGGTGATGGACGAAGGTATGGAAAGTAAGAGAGCATGCAGGAAAGTAGGAAAGCTAATGACAGTTAGAAAGGTATGAAAATAAGGAAGGCAGAAAATAAGAAAGCTACGCGAAAGCAGGAAAAGTACGGAACACAGATCAGGTAAGAAGACTAGTAGAAGTGGAGAAGTAGAAAATGTTGGACAGGCAGGGAAAGAAATAAGTTAAGAAAAGGTAGGACACATAGAAAGGGTAGAAAAATTACGAAATGTGGGAAAACTAGGAAAGATAAGGGAACAAGAAAAGAAAAAAAAAAAAAAAAAAAAAGGGGGGGGGGGGGGGGGGGGGGTGTTGGACAGGAAGGGGGAAGATATAGGGGAAAATAGGAAAGGCATAGGAAAGAAATAGGATAGGCAGGAAAAGTAGGATAGACAGGAAAAGTAAGAAACATAAGGTATGAGGAAGGGGGAGGGGGGAGGAGTGAGACAGGTGGGTACACAGGAAAGGCAGGAAAAGTAAGAAAGATAAGGTATGAGAAAGGGGGGTGGGGGGGGGGGGGGGGGGGGGGGGAGTGAGACAGGAGGAAAAAAAAATAGGAACGATAAAGTAAACGAAAAGGGGAATGTAAGGAAAGTCGGAAAGCTGGAAGGGTGGAAACCTAGGAAAAGCCAGTGAAGGAGTTTAGAGAGAGTAAGACAAGAAAAGGAGGAACGGTAAGACAAATAGAAAAGATAGAAAGCAAGGAATGTGAGGAATAGCAAAGGTAAAGAAAGTAGGAAATGCAGGTAACAGGAAAGCAAGAGATTGTATAAAGGTAGGAAAGAAAGGTAACAGGAAAAAAGAGGCTATATAAAGGTAAGGTTAGGCAAGTAAGGTGATGTTACTCATGGCCCAGCCGACCAGAAAGGGCCATATCAGGGCCGTCACCACGTTGAAATCAACTCACAAGTCATTCATTCACACAATTCTTTAAAACACATCTTCTAAAAACCCATCCGAAATTTTGTTAAAAATCTTTCCACTGTAAAATCTCAGATCTGATGAAAAATGTTAGTCTCTTTCAAGAACTCAAAGACCGCGTCAGGCGGAACATCTCTGAACAAGGTTTTCATGGAATCTGCTGTAAAATGTTTGTGTCTCACATCATGCAAGTCCCAACACTCTAAAAGAACATGTTTCATTGTGAGTGGCACATGACATGGAATGCACCACGGAGCCTCTTCACTCTTTAAAAGGTATGAATGAGTAAAATACGAATGGCCGGTGTGAAGCCGGCATAGAACCGTTTCTGTAGGAAAGACAGGTAACAGGAGAAGAAGAGATTGTATGAAGGTAGGAAAGAGAGGTAACAGGAGAAGAAGAGACTGCATGAAGGTAGGAAAGACAGGTAATAGGAGAAGAAGAGGTTGTATGAAGGTAGGAAAGAGAGGTAAGAGGAAAAGAAGAGGTTGTATGAAGGTAGGAAAGACAGGTAACAGGAAAAGAAGAGATTGTCTGAAGGTAGGAAAGACAGGTAAACAGGAAAAACAAGAGATTGTATAAAGATAGGCAAGACAAGTAAGGAAAAAGAAGAGATTGTATGAAGGTAGGAAAGACAGGGTAACAGGAAAATAAGAGATTATAAGAAGGTAGAAAACACAGGCAATAGGAAACAAGAGGTTGTATGAAGGTAGGAAAGACAGCTAACAGGAAAAGAAGAGATTGTATAAAGGTAGACAAGACAGGTAACAGGAGACGAAGAGATTGTATGAAGGTAGGAAAGACAGGTAACAGGAAAACGAGAGATTGTATGAAGGTAGGAAAGACAGGTTACAGGAAAACAAGAGATTACCTGAAGGTAGGGAAGACACGTAACAGGAAAAGTAGAGTTTGTATGAAGGTAGGAAAGACAGGTAACAGGAAATTCAGAGAACGGAACAAGTAGGGGAAAACCAAGAAGTCAGGAAAAGTAGGATATCCAGCGTAAATGCAGCATGTACGAAAGTAGGAAAGTTAAGAAAAATAGTAAATGTAGAATGTACGAAAGTAGGAAAGTTAAGAAAAGTAGTTAATGTAGAATGTACGAAAGTAGGAAAGTTAAGAAAAGTAGTTAATGTAGAATGTACGAACATAGGAAAGTTAGGAAACGTAGGACAGGGATAAAGTAGGAAAAGTTGGGAAAAGGAATGTAGGAAAGGTAAAGAGAATAGAAAATGTTGGAAAGTACCAAGGTAGAAAAGTATAAACAGTAAGGAATAATGGAAGGGTGGGGAAAGCAGGGAAGGAATGGAAAATAGGAAAGATATGGACAACAAGAAAAAGATAGAGAGGCAGGCAAGGTTAGGGGAAGTACAAAATGTAGAAAAAGTATGAAAAGATGAAGACAGTAGGAAAGGTAAGGAAAGTAGAACATGTAGAAGGCGTAATTAAAATAAAGACAGTAGGATAGGTAGGCAGAATAGGAAAGGTATGGAAGCAGTGAAGCTAGGAGATGGGACAGCTAGGGAAAGGGAATGTGGAAAAGGGTAGAGAGAACTAAAGGAAGGAAGGAAGGGAAAAGCAGGAACAGTACCAAAGGTAAGGGAAGTTGGAAAAAAAGGAGGAAAAACATGAAAAACAAGAAAAATAGGAAAAATAGGGAAAGTGGGGGGAAAAAAAAAAAACAAAAACAAAAATAGAAAAATAAGAAAAAAAACGAGAAAGTAGGAAAGCTAGCGAAGGTTGAGGAGGAGGGGAAGAAAATAGAATAGACAGGCAAAATAAGAAAGTTAATAAAGTAAAAAAAAAAAAGGTAAAGAAATTAGGAAAGGTACGGGACGTAGGGAAGCAAAAGAGAATAGCGAAGGTAG
>JADBJO010003298.1:172500-177500 GCA_016801955.1 Conus betulinus
TCTCTGTTGTCTTCCTACCATGGAAAATGAAACACACGAAATACAGAAGCAGTTAGACAAACTCGCTGCTTGATCAATGAATGATTTTAAAACACAATTACTTCCTACGAAAACGAAAAGTAGCTGAAAAAGTGATGTTCGCTGAAGCCAACCAAACAGTTCCAGCAGTGACAGAAGAACCAGCCATGAGCCTGGGAGATGGTATGATGCCTCCGTAAGAGACATGAGGAGCGCAAAGAAATCAAACAAGTTGCAGAAGAGAGCCTGTGAATGATAGAGCAAAATGGCCTCTTTGGCAAATACACCGTCTGGTGTCTGCAGTTTTCATGCTGATTCCGAAGGTTCTCTGGTCTCTGCCAACGATGCAACATCAGCATCAGCACTGTGGAATCAATGGAGAACAAAATCAACGAGTACATAACGAAACGCCCCGTGTCCCACCTGGTCTCGATGACGTTGAGCTCTATTGACCCAAGCATGGATGAATCTACCCGTAAAATCTAATCTATCTTGAGGAGAACAACGTGGACAATGCAAGGAGTGGGCTTGAGATCTCTGGAAACAAGGTGGTGAGATCACTACCGCTTAAACTGAAGACTGGCAGAGAATGATACATTCAGGAAGCAGTGGACGTGGAAAAAGAAAATCGTATTATCATAGAAATGATAGGACACACACACACACACACACACACACACACACACACACACACGTGTCCCGGTAGGCATACCTGACACTCCAACAAAGAGCTTAAAGAGATCCCTGACGCAATGAGCACTGTCAGGGGACAGTGCGTGAGCAGAGGCCCCAGCACTGACGTTGGGCACGACACGAGGCCACATAGCACTGCCTGCAACAGCAGGGGGCCTGACAGAACATGGAGGGGGAAAAAGGGGTCACTGGGCAGAGCGGAGGACCAGGAGTGCGCAGCAGACCCTCCACAATGGGAAAAACCATCCTCATATCATGAACATGACTGGCTTTCTGATGTCCATTGGTTGTGGTTGAACTCACGGGTGCCATACGAAAACCGAACGGTGCAAGCTCACACGTACAAGACAGAATCATACCAATGTAGCCAGCAGCTTTAGGAAATGCGGCCTCCTAGCCAAACTCCTCTCCCTAGAGCTTTCAGCAAAGAGATCTCTCTGCAACTTGGACTAAGCCCTCACGAAACAGCTCGCTATTTCTGAACCAGAAACCCTGAAGCCAATGGCGGAGGCAACAGAAAAGAGCAAATAGGACGATCGTCTGACCATCCTGTCTGGTGACTTTTGTGTGGAGAGTTTTTGTGTGGTGTTGTGTTGTGTTGTTTTGCTTTATATTTTGGTCAATCATTGGTATTGCAGCAATTTTGCACAATCTACGTGAAACTGAAGGAAGGCCTAGAGCAAAGTAGGTTCTTTAATTGAAAGCATAAGCGTTCATATGGAATAGGGTAGTCTTTTTCGTACACTAGGACAGTAGCAACCCCAAAGGCACTGACGAAGGCTGCTGTACAGCAGAGGCCCTCCAGAGATTCACTGGGCTTCTCCCTTCTTGATGTGTCAGCTGAGATCTCTGCTCAAAGACACTCTTCCTCTTTACAGAGTTACTTCGTGGTTTGACCCGGCTGTGAGCATTCTGACACAGAGCTATCAGGTAGCCAACGTCATATACGTGACACAACACAGATCACCTTCATGACGGGAACAGCTAAAATAGTAAACACGACACAAGAAAGATCGTTTTCATAAAAACGACAGCTGGCCATAGCGTTTCATAACTCACTGACATCATTCTGATGGAGCTGACAGCTAGCCAGAATCGCATACAAGACTCGGAACAGATCATGTTTATGGAGTTGACAGTTGTTGACAATTATTTACATGACTGATGAAAGGAATAACGTCATAAGAACAATGCTACAGTCTGGAGAAATATTTTTTTTCGGCCAGTGTAGTTACGTGTTGCAAATTCGTTGCAGTGTAACCTGTCTATGGCACCAACACATATCCTGCTTTTGATTGTAGAAATAGAGGGGTGATAAACCTTCGTATCTGCAGTGATAGATAATTCTGCCTAACTAACAGTATGTGGTTGAGTGGGTGAATATAAATGCTTCTCAAAATGAACCTTCAGCAAGCTTATAGTCTCTGAAACAAAAGACAATCTCCAATGGGAAGAAAGGTCACTAACATATAATTCCTACTCAGATACCGGTATGGAGAGGAAGCTCACTAACATATAACTCCTACTCAGATACCGGTATTTCGAAACCTGACTATTTCTCCTCAATGACCGCGGAAAGTGGTAATTTGATTCCTCTGCCTTTTCGGTTTTAAGAAGAATGCTATCCCAGAAAAAGGCTGGTGTGCAATACCGTAGTATGTTTGTTGAGTTTTCAAAAAACCAACCAAAGGTGCTACCTAAGAAGCAAAAAAGAAAAAGAATGAAAGAGCAAAACAAGCTACATTTTCTTGTGAAAAGTAGAAAATATAAAAAGATAACCTCTTAAGACACAAGTGCTGAGGGCCAGTTCTTGGAATGAATCTGCAAGGGACCAAATTATGATAAACTAATAAATTCCAAGGAGAAGCACTTATTATTCTCCATTCACCCACTCAACCACATACTGTTAGTTAGGCAGAAATATCTACCACTGCAGGTATGAAGGCTTATCACCCCTCTATTTCTACAATCTAAGACATAAGAGCAAGCTTTGTTTATAATTCAATATTTCTTGCAGTCATTGCAGCACCAAGCTGCTCTGTAAGTTGCTGGAATGGTGCTCGGTACTTATCCTTGGAATTTATTAGTTTATCATATATATATATATATATATATATATATATATATATATATATATATATATATATATATATATATATATATACATATACATACATATATATACATATATATATATATATATATATATATATATATATATATACATACATATATATATATATATATATATATATATATATATATATATATATATATATATATATATATATATATACATACATACATACATACATACACACACACACGCACACACAGAGGCAGAGGGAGGCTAGCTGAGTGACGGGGCTGCAACAGGTGAGGGGTACTGAGCAGACATGAACAATGAACATACTAGCACATGAATGACCTGACCCCTCCCTTTTCCCCCAACACTCAACCAGGCATGTGCACGCACGTATCTCAGATAAAATAGTAACAATAATAATGATGACAGCTACAACAGAATAACAACAAATCACAAAAAAAATCATCATCATTAAAAACAACATAAACAATAGTAATAACATTGATAATGAAAAAAAGCTGATGATAACGACAACAACAACAACAATAATAATAAAAAAAGATAGAATGATGATGATGATGATGATGGTAGTAGTAGTAGTAAAAAATAATGATGATGATGACGACGACGATCATGATGATGACAATGTAAACAGGGTACTAACCAACTAACCACGTTTCAAACCATCCAAACAAACCACCCAGCCAACAAACAACTCAACCGGTGCTTCTCTTCCCCCTCCCCTCCCCCTTTCTCCTTCCCCACCTCTCTCTCCCTCTTTTTGTCTGCTCTCCGGACACACGCACTGTTTTTCTTCTGAAGGAAAGAAGGAGTGAGCCAACGAGCACGTGCAGGCAGTAAATAATCCACAATTACGGGGACAGGGCGAATTTCCCTCGACGCCCCAAACTCAAGGTTTCTGTCATTTAGCATGCACTTAATTTGCTTATGTCACCCCGGGTTTCCGAGGCCGTTCCTTTCATTACCTGAGGCTATCCTTTCCAGGCTGTTGGAATTCTCTTCCATGCATTATTTCTCTGGTGAGAAAGGGAGTTGTAACATTGACACGGTGTTAGTGGGATGAAGCAAACGTTGCTCTTTCTCTCTCTTTATGGCGCTGTAAGGGCTTCCATCTCTCTCTCTCTCTCTCTCTCTCTCTCTCTCTCTCTCTCTCTCTCTCTCTCTCTCTCTCTCTCTCTCTCTCTCTCTCTCTCTCTCGTGAGTCTTTGAGAAGACATGCATATACCATTTCATACATATGTATGTACGCCAGTGTGTCTGTAACAAGCAGAGATGGAAGGCCTTGTCGACTAGGGACAGGATTCAAGGACAGTTCCAAATCAGAAATGCCAGAGTAACTTTTGACTGAAGTTTACTCGCACCCTCTGTCTTTTACTAGTGGTAGAAGGAACAACAAACTATATGGTAGAAGTATATCAAGATGATTTTTAAAAACTTTCTCGGGACGTTCAAATCTACTCATAAATAAATGACTCAAGTGTAATGTTCCTTAGGTCTACGCACTTAAATGTTCTGAAGTGCTGCAGGTGACAGACGGAATTGTGAATAAGGACATCAGTAAGGACATTGTGATTGAGCGACTGATTCAAGTGCAATGTTCCCTAGGTCCCGCTCTCTTAAGGTGCTGTGGGTGCTGCAGGTGAGAGACAGAATTGTGAATGAGGCAGGATCAATCAACAGACCAAGGCAAATGAACTCTAATAGAAAAAAAAATTCTTCAGGTATAGAAATGCATCTCTCTCTCTCTCTCTCTCTCTCTCTCTCTCTCTCTCTCTCTCTCTCTCTCTCTCTCTCTCTCTCCTCTCTCTCTCTCTCTCTCTCTCGAAGTTTTTTGCCCAGTCGTTATTGTAATGATAAAAGAATTATTAGTCTGCGCCTTGTTTCCCTCCACAACTAATTTGTTCAACATGATATTGTTTGGTCAATCAGTTGGGGACTGCGTCTCTCAGGTCCTCATAGTAAAGACTGTTCTGCAACTTCTTAGCTGCTGTCAGCACTTATGTACTGACAACTGTTGTGTTGTTAAACTGTAGCGCTGACCATTCTGTCTGCTGACACATGTTTACCTCCCTTGAATCATTCAGTGGATCCTTAAGCATATGTTCAAAAGATCGCCCACACATCTAATACTCTTTATATGACGATTATTAATTTTGATCAACTTTTTTTCCCCCTAAATGCG
>JADBJO010003298.1:185000-192500 GCA_016801955.1 Conus betulinus
GTGCCCCTTTCTCCAGCCGAGGACATAGTCTTACTAAAGTTGGGTGTTTCGTCAGAGCCGCCGTTGTGTAGTAGAATATCAGACATTAGCTCATGCAACGGGCAACAAGCATCCAGTCAGACAACACAAAAGAAAGTTCCCCCTCTTGATGATTAACTATTTTTGAAACATTCTTTGTATACGGATTCTCCCCAATACGATTTAATAGATCACAATTAAACAGCAACAGAGTCACAAACAACAACAGACGAGTCAAAAGTAGCAGACGAACCAGGTAACAAAGAAGCAAACGACAACAGATGAGCACAAAACAACAGAAAATCTAAAAAAAAAAAAAAAAAAAAAAAGAAAAGAAAAGTAATGAGCGAAAGAAAACAGAAAACCCAAATACAACAGACGAGCCATTGACAACAGAAAGAGCCACAGACAATAGATGAGCAAAAAAAAACAACAGCAAAGACAGCCCCAAAGACAGCAGAGGAGCCAAAGGCAACAAACAGCCAATAAAACAACCATAGACTGTACAATGGGCCAAAGATAACAGGAGTGCCAAACACAAACAGAAGAATGAAACAAATGCTTCCCACTTCTCTCCAAAAATCCAGCGTCACACCCAGATACACGGACCCCACAAAAGACCCCGACAGTACTGGTCTGAAATTCTTCACCCCCTGAAGGGTGTAGACTGTGAGATCTGGTTACTGTATGTTTCTTTTTTTTTTTTTTTTTAAAGATAAACACCATTACCCTGATCGCCCACGTCGTAATCTAATCAAGATGCCATTACTTAAGTTTCAATGGAAGTCTTGTAGCGATTTTGGGCTGGAGGAGGACGGTTGAGGACATTTGTAGACAGTGTCAGCATGAGTGCTGCGATGGAAACGCCAGGGAAAATCTTGTTGCTTGTTGGATTGATGAGCTGGTTCACTGAGAATTGACTTCTTGATTGGTTTGTTGTGTAATTGATGGATACACATCATATGCCTGTACCAGCACTGACTTCAAGAAAGCAAGACATTAGTTTGTTCCGTGATATGGCAATGGTTAATTGTCAAAGAAAAGAACCTCCTTCGATGAAAGCGTGGAATGCGAGTGTAAAGTCAGAAACGTGACGGGATAAGATGGCTGCCAGAGCAATATTAACACAAGGTGGGGAAGAAATGCATCAGTCACAACTTGACGTGACCGTGTTAATAAAAGAATAACATTTATCACAAAGTACTGCATTCAGTGCCGCCATCCACTATGCTGCCATTTGTGCAGTGATAGAGTGTGCCATCCACTATATGCTGCCATTTGTGCAGTGATAGAGTGTGGCATCCACTATTCTCCCATTTGTGCAGTGATAGAGTGTGCCATCCACTATGCTGCATTTGCGCATTTATGCAGTGATAGAGTGTGTCATGATAGAGTGTGCCATCCACTATGCTGCCATTTGTTATGATAGAGTGTGCCATCCACTAGTGCTGCCATCCATTATGAGTGCCATCCACTTTGCTGCCATTTGTGAATGATAGAGTGTGCCATCCATTTGTCTAATGATATGCTCCCTTTGCTGCATTTGTCTGATGAGAGAGTGTGCCATCCACTATGCTGCCATTTGTCTGTGATAGAGTGTGATAGATGTGCCATCCACTATGAGTGTGCCATCCATTGCCATTTGTGCAGTGATAGAGTGTGCCATCCACTATGCTGCCATTTGTGCAGTGATTGAGTGTGTCATCCACTATGCTGCTGCCATTTGTGCGGTGATAGAGTGTGCCATCCACTATGCTGTGCCATTTGTGCTAGTGATAGAGTGTGCCATCCACTATGCTGCCATTTGTGCAGTGATAGAATGTGCCATCCACTACACTGCCATTTGCGCAGTGATAGAGTGTGTCATCCACTTATGCATTTGTGCAGTGATTTTGCCGCAGCTGTCATCTGAGTGATAGAGTGTGCCATCCACTATGCTGTCATTTGTCTAGTGATAGAGTGTGCCATTCACTATGCTGTCATTTGCGCAGTGATAGAGTGCCATCCACTATTCATTTATGCAGTGATAAAATGTGCCATCCACTATACTGTCATTGGTGATAAGTGTGCCATCCATTATGCTATCATTTGCGCAGTGATAGAGTGTGCCGTTCACTATGCTGTCATTTGCGCAGTGATAGAGTGTGTGCCATCCACTATGCTGTCATTTGCGCAGTGGTAGAGTGTGCCATTCACTATGCTGTCATTTGCGTGATAGAGTGTGCCATCCACTATGTGCCATCCACTGATGCTTGTGCATTATGCTGTCATTTGCGCAGTGATAGAGTGTGCCTTAAAGTCTCCGGCAAATACCATTGTCATCGTACATCACATTTGCACGTTTAAAATATGGGTCACTTGGTCTTGGATAACTGAATAGTGGGCGAAAACATCCCATTGAAAATCCAGCTCCTCTGCTTTTCAATTCCTTTCAATTGCATCGGATTGTGCTGCAGTAGCATTGTCTTGTGGCATACAGCCCTGCGGTACTAAACAAACTTATTACATTGTGTTCTGTATTGTGATGTTTTGCTTTGATTGTAGAGCATTCCCATTTTGGATGTGATTTCCAGTTGTTCTGCCTGAAGATATAGTCTCGCTGTTCTCCAGTCACAAGTATTCTTCCTCATTCGTCCCTCCTCCTCGCCTTCTTCCTTCTAATCTTTCCTTTCAGCTCCTTCTGTGGAGGTATTCGTTGAAAAATGCACGTTCCTGAGAAATATTTCCTAGCCACGTCAGACTCTGAAGGTGCGTTGCGGTGTGTCCACAGGTGATGAGTGAGTGGGTAAGCACTGGACCCTTGAGTCTTCTTTGATCCGATGGCAACAATCCACACTGGAGGGCACAGGGAGGGGAGACGTGGATGGGAGTCGAGAAGGGCACAGGATGGGTGATGTGGAGGATCGACCTGTGTACTGTTGGACAAGAGAGAGAGCGAGCGAGAGAGAGAGAGAGAGAGAGAGAGAGAGAGAGAGAGAGAGAGAGAGAGAGAGAGGGAGGGAGGGAGGGACAGAGACAGAGAGACATACAGGCAGACGGACGGAGAGAGGAGACACACACAGAGAGAGAGAGAGAGAGAGAGAGAGAGAGAGAGAGAGAGAGAGAGAGAGAGAGAGAGAGAGAGACAGAGAGACAGAGAGAGAGAGACAGAGGCAGACGGACGGAGAGAGGAGAGACACACAACAGAGTGAGAGAGACAGAGAGAGAGAGAGAGAGAGAGAGAGAGAGAGAGAGAGAGAGAGAGAGAGAGAGAGAGACAGACAGGACACAGACACAGAGATTGGCAGGAGAGAGAGACAAAGAGAGACAATGAGACAAGGGAAAGGAGACAGATCAAGGGGACAGCTCCAGACAAAGAGGGAGATAGGAAAAAAGCCTACACAGACCTGTCCCGACAGACAGACAGACAGCCACTCGTGCTACCTTTGGCAGGAGATTCCTCCTGCGTCACCCTGCTGTCTGATCCTGATGACTGAACAATGAAGAGACCCTGAAACAAGGAAAATAAGGAACGCATAGTCATCAAGGGGACAGCTGGTCTGATGTGGCTTGGCCTCACCAGGCATAGCACATCCCTCCACCAACACCTACACACACCTGTCCCGCTTCATCCTCATCTTTCTGGTGCCACTCAGTGCTACCTGTCCTGTGCCCTACAGACCTCCGTGCGTCATCCTGCTGTCTGCAGCTGCTGTAGCCAATGTTGTGGATGACTGACACAATGCCAGAGCGCCCTGCTGTCTGCCTGAGACTGAGGGCGTGTCCCCACATGGACTGAACACCCGCTGGTGTTGATGTGGCTTGGCTCAAGTCTGGCACTAAAAGTGGCATCATCAAGCGTACTAGTGTTTGTTTATGTTTGAAAGTTAGCGACTCTGTGAGTGGATGTTATTAAATAAGTACAGCAAAAAAAAAAAACGGATATAATCTTTAAAGTAGACATTCCGGTGGCTCTGCTAAGAATCTTGGATTACAAATCTGAGAAACGAGACTGAAAAACGCCAGGGAAGTAAACGTCGATGTGTGGTGTGTGTTGTGTGTGTGTGTGTGTGGGTGTTGTGTGTGTGTGTGAGAGAGAGAGAGAGAGAGAGAGAGAGAGAGAGGAGAGAGAGAGAGAGAGAGAGGAGGACAAACAAACAAACACACAGGCAGTCTGGGCGCGCGCGCGCGCGCGCGCGCGCGCGCGTGTGTGTGTGTGTGTGTGTGTGTGTGGTGCGTGCGCGCGCGCGCGCGCGCGCTCTGATGGAAAATCTTCAATGTAGTTATGATGATTCTTCTTCTTTGTTTGTTTCTTTCTTTCTTTCTTTCTTTCTTTCTGTCTGTCTGTCTGTCTGTCTGTCTGTCTGTCTGTCTGTCTGTCTGTCTGTCTCTCTGTCTGTGTGTCTGTCTGTCTTCTACAGTACACCGTAGCGATTTTTCAGTTTCTAAATAAGCAAAAACCTCGTCGTTATGAAGAAACACATTTTTTCCAGTACACACATCTTCAAACAAAACGAGGGCATGAAAAACAAAACATAACGATGTCAATGCTATGAATGTCAATTATTAGTTTGAAAACAAGTGAAGCACGTGTTTTGGTATTAAGAGTCTACAAGCCCCAACCAGAGAAACCCCGATACACAAGTACAGCTGATGTTTAATCGCACTAGCAGTCACGTCGAAAGAGATATGTCAACCAGACAATGTAATAAAACGCTGTCACTGAGAACCTTGTTTTCTGATATATCAGCAAAGTGATATGCTTCAGAAGATTTACATCTTGAATGGCCTTCGTCCTAATTCCTTTCATTAGTCTAACACTGTCGCAGTTTTTCTTCCCGCACACTTTCCCTTTTCCTTTAATGCTTCCTTCTAAACTCGGTCCAACAGTACCCTGCAGTCCATAACTCAGTCCAGACTCTATCTCTCCCCTCCCTCCACCCTGAGCTATTTGGCACGGTCCAAGAACAGAGCCTATCACCGCCTGTGCTGGCACTCCGTTGGTTTACAGGCTGTAGTGTTTCCTCCTGGTAGTCTGGGTGACTGGCTCTGGCAACGAGAAGATTGGGGATTGGTGGAAGGCAGCACTCTCGGTAGGTTGTGCAGACATCATCAATTATGACTGTATAAGCACTGCTTAAGATAGAATACAACGCATCCAGGAAAGTTGTAGAGCTATTGATTTAAAGTCTGAAGAGACAGAATCAACAAATGCTGTAGAACCATGGCTGGCAAATGTTAGAAATGGAATCAGCTAAGATCGATCAGTTGTTGATGTGTACGTGACTTCAACTAGGAAATTAAGACACTGGTTCAAAGCTTTTGATACAAATTAAACCAGCAGACGTTCAGATATTGATCCGGGGTCGTGGACACAGCGCCAGCGAACGAGTGGTCAGACAGACAGGGCGAACAAAAGTTAATACTGGAGGCTGTTCAGTCCCTGGCTACCGGCACACCTGGTTCTCATGGTGCTACAAAGCGCGGTCCTCTTCATGTGAACACCTTGATGCTAAAGAGCGGCTTCATCACAGTATGCTGTTTAAATTGGGCCTGGCAGACTTAAATGCTAACGAGAGATTCGTTACGACAATGTGTGTTAAAACAGCTTCATTACAATGGGCCCTGATGTCTTTTTGTCCATCTCTGTCCTCTGTCTGTCTGCATGTCTGTGCCTGTCTCCTTATTCCTATTCTTCTCTCTCTCTCTCTCTCTCTCTCTCTCTCTCTCTCCCTCTTTCTCTCCTCTCTCTCTCCCTCCTCCTCCTCTCTCGCTCCACTCTCAGACTCTCTCTCTCCCCTCCCACTCCCCTGAGCTATTTGGCACGGTCCAGGAAGGAAGCCCCTCACCGAGCCTGTGCGCCACTTGTCACAGGCTGTAGTGTTCCTCACCCCAAATGTTGGCTTTCATAACTTTCAGTAGGTGCGCCAACTCGCAGTGTCAAGTTCTCTTTTGCAGACATCATTATGACTGTATAAGCACTGCTAAGATCGCGTCACCGACTCCAGGACCTCTGTAGATCCCTCCATAGATTCAAGTCTGGCCCAGGTGTCCCCCTCCTGGGCAAACCCCTTGGACTATTTCCCATTTGTAGAAATGAGTGCAATCCACTAAGATCGATCAGTTTGTTGATAAAACGCACTTCAACTATTCAATTAAGACACTGGTTCAATGATACAAATAAACCAGCAGCAGTTCAGATATGAAATCCGGGGTCCAAACAGCATCCAGCGAACGACCCGTGGTCAGACAGACAGGGCGAACAAAAAGTAATACTGGAGGCTGTTCATGTCTGGTACCGGCACACCTGGTTCTCATGTCTGCTACAAAGCGCGGTCCTCTTCATGTGCACACCTTGATGCGAAGAGCGGCTTCATGACAGTATGCTGTTTACCCCTCTCACCTGGCTCCCTTAAACTGCTAACGAGAGATTCGTTACAAGCCTCATTTTGCAAGCATGAATCGTGGTATTCTCTTCATTACAAGGCCTCTATATTTCTCTCTCTTTCGCTCTCTCTCTCTCTTCTCTCTCCTCTCTCTCTCCCTCTCTCTCTCTCTCTCTCTCTCTCTCTCTCTCTCCTCTCCTCTCTCTCTCTCCTCTCTCTCTCTCTCCCTCTCAGAGTAATTTCAGGAAGAACATTTTTATTATGCAAATATTTTCTTTCATAACTTTCAGTATGTGCGCCAAGCGCGTGTGTGTGTTCTCTTTTGTTTTTTGGCGTCATTGCAGATAGATCGGTGGCCTTTGCAATTAAACTATTTGAGTTGAGCTGAGCTGAGTGCAAGCCCACTACAATAAAAAGCAATATACAATTCAAAACACACTCAATCCTAATGGCTTCTGTCAGGAAATGAAATCGACCAAAAAAAGTAAGTCATCACGTGAGGATGTTATTGTATGTCATAGCTCAAGTGTGATGTCTGGCAGTTTGGCCGCTGGTTGTTTCTGACATTTGGTTTTTGTCAACGACAGCACCACTCTACTTCCCTGCTAAAATGGGCTTTCAGAAAATGTCAACAGAGTCGCGTATTCTCTCTCTCTCTCTCTCTCTCTCTCTCTCTCTCTCTCTCTCTCTCTCTCTCTCTCTCTCTCTCTCTCTCTCTCTCTCTCTCTCTCTGTTCTGTCTGTCGCTCCCCCTCTCTCTCTCTCTGTCCCTCTGTGTGTGTGTGTGTGTGTGTGTGTGTGTGGTGTGTGTGTGTGTGTGTGTGTGTGTGTGTGTGTGTGTGTGTGTCTGTCCACTGTCTGTCTGTCTGTCTGTCTGTCTCTCTGTCTCTTCCTCTCTCTCCTCTCTCTCTCTCTCTCTCTCTCTCTCTCTGCACATTTGCGACAACACCTTGTAAGCCTGTGTGTCTGTGTTCTCTGCTCTACCATTCTGTTGGAATACACGCACGTTCGTTTCTTTTATGTTTCGGTTTTGATTTGGTCCGTATCAGTAACTATCGCGTGTTCCCTGGTTCATTATTGTGATGTGCATAATTTAGAAAAAGGTTCTAGTATTCAAC
>JADBJO010003298.1:197500-215000 GCA_016801955.1 Conus betulinus
GTGTGTGTGTGTGTGTGTGTGTGTGTGTGTGTGTGTGTGTGTGTGTGTGTGTGTGTGTGTGTGTGTGTGTGTGTGTGCCTGTCTCTCTCTCTCTCTCTCTCTCTCTCTCTCTCTCTCTCTCTCTGAGTAGTGCGTGCGTGCGTGCGTGCGTGCGTGCGTGCGTGCGTGCGTGCGTGCGTGTGTGTGTGTGTGTGTGTGTGTGTGTGTGTGTGTGTGTGTGTGTGTGTGTGTGTGTGTGTGTCCTGTAAACCTAAATGCGAAAGAAAATATCATAGCAAAGTCTATTTTCTTTCATGTAGGCCTAAACAGTCCCTTCGAAGAATAATTATTTCCCCTGCACTCCCAGGTACTAAAACGGGGTACTTACTTCTTCAAGAGTCATCAGTTGTGCTGTTATTCTTGTGTCACAGGTTGCATCAGCATGACGATGTCACTCGGATCCGTGGCGCCGTATGTATTGGGAAGATGTAGAAAGAGTGGCATGACAACAGTTGCATCTCATTAACAAAAGCACAGCGTGTCGCAGCGGACAAACAGAATTGAATAAATTATGATGATTCACATAAAGCAATGCAGGAAAAGCATTACTAGCGCTGATGTGCACACTTCTTCGGGATAAAAAAACACCGAAACAAACTCCAACCTCCAAATGCCTCCTCCACATTACTCTCTCTCTCTCTCTCTCTCTCTCTCTCTCTCTCTCTCTCTCTCTCTCTGGAGATTTTCAGGCAAAGGATGGTAGACTGTTACCAGCAAGATTGGGTCAGCAAATTAAATTCAAGTGATCGCTTGAACACCTATTATTTATGTCAGCAGTCTCGTTTTACAACCAGTACCTTATCTAACCTATTAAACGGTTAACAAATTCAAATGTATTTCAAAAGAGTTCGTCTTGGCTTAAACGACATGAATAAATAGCAGATACAAAGATCCAAAGAAAATATCAAAGCGTGTCCTTTTTCTAACCAACTTGAGAACAAACTTCACTTTCTATTAAGATGCGATGCTGATATGCCTTTCAGAGAAAATACATACTGAAGCACAGACAATTTCAGAACGTGAACTCTATTGAACTAAAACAATTACTTGCAAACGAAAATGTGCATATGAAAAAATATATTGTTATGTATATTCATTATGCACTGAAAAAAGAGAAGTAGTCGTATCTCACACAATATGAATAATTAGTTATCCTCAAAAATTAGATTATTAGTACCTCGAAAAAATATACTTTTGTTGTCATTTCTCTTTTTTTTCTCTTTATGTGTGCACTGCACCTCACATTGTTATAGGTCGTAGGCCTAAAACATGAAAATTGTGTTCAATTGTTCTCTCTATTTCTCTCTGTCTCTCTCTGTCTCTCTGTCTCTCTGTCTCTCTCTCGCTCTCGCTCTCTGTCTCTCTGTCTCTCTCTCTCTCTGTCTCTGTCTCTGTCTCTGTCTCTGTCTCTCTCTCTCTCTCTCTCTCCTCTCTCTCTCTCTCTCTGTCTTCTACAGTATGAACTGGTGAAGAGTCAGCTCTAATGCAAACAAAAATAAAACTCCAGTGACAACAACAACATTCACAAAAAAAGACCAACAAACTCTGATGGCCTCTGTCCTCAAGATGCCACAAAACATGGTCCTGTGAGAATGATGTTGCATCACATCGTTTGTTCAGAACTACCGTGCTTGTTTTGGCCACTCTTAGATTTCCCAGGCTTGTCTCCTTCGTTTATAGCCACTGTCAACGATTGTCTCTCCAACTCCCCTGATAAAACAGCCCCCCCCCTCCCCCCCCCCCCCCCCCCCCCGCCCCCCCACACACCTATCTGTCTCTGACTCACTCTCTGTTTCTTTGTCTCTGTCTGTCTGTCTGTCTGTCTGTCTGTCTGTCTGTCTCTGTCTGTCTGTCTGTCTGTCTGTCTCTCTCTCTCTCTCTCTCTCTCTCTCTCTCTCTCTCTCTCTCTCTGTGCTGTGTGTGTGTGTGTGTGTGTGTGTGTGTGTGTGTGTGTGTGTGTGTGTGTGTGTGTGTTGTGTGTGTGTGTGTGTGTGTGTGTGTGTGTGTGTGTGTGTGTGTGTGTGTGTGTGTGTGGTTCGCACGCGTTATAGTTTCTGTCAGACGTGCGTTTGTCTTCTTTTTATATCAGGAGTATGTGCTTTCCTGCCTGTTTCTGTTCGTTGTAGTTTGTGAAGGAAGAATGCATCAAGTCCACTGTTCGCCTGCTTGTTTTTGTACAGTCTATGAAAAAGTACATCCAGTGGTCTCCCAGTGGCCAGAACATTGAGCTCATCATCCTACGGTCCCTTGCTTCGTCCTGGACAGACAAGGCCAGGCTACAGAAGCTGATTGAGACAGCCAGTATACAGGGCGACTGTGACAGTCACAAACACCAGATGAGCAAAAGACAATGGAAGAACGAGACAGATATTAAAAGACAGCAGAAAGGTCGAAAACAGCCAAAGAGTCACAGACAACAGAAAAACTAAGACGACGTTCCAGCCCAAAACACTTACAGTCGGAAAACACAGGTAAGTCAAACACGAGAAAGTCACAAAGACATATGAGTCACAATCAACAGATGAGTAAAAAAAAAAAAAATGGGAGAGTGAAAGCCAACGAACAAGTGCAAACCAGCAGAGAAACTGAATAAAACAGACGATCAAAGACAACAGATGAGCTGAAGACAACGGAAGAGTCACAGATAACAGAGAAGTGTAGCAGAACAACAGGAGAAGGAAGAGACGCAGAATCTAGAAGCACGGAAGGCATAAAAGACATCGGAATAGAGAACCAACGAAGGGCCAAACTGAAGAGAACAGCCAAACACTAGGAACGAAGAAAACATGTCCCTCCTCACTTATCTTCAAACGCTCTACCCTCAAATCACTAAAGACCACTGTGAAGGAATCTAGTGTGTCACCAAAGATCATGAAAGGAACCGAAACAGGAAATGCACATGTGGTGAAGATAGCCACCCAAGCCTGTGACCCCTAAAAAACCAGAGTTAACAACCAGATACCCATACCCCATAAAATACACCCATGGTGCCAAGCTGAAATGTCTCCTCTTCCTGAAGGGTGCAGACTCTGAAATCTGGTTACGTTTCTGCAGATGAATACGATTGCCCTGATCGCCACGTCCTAATGCAATCACGATACCATTACTGGAGTTTTGCTGCCAGTCTTGTGGCTATTTTGGAGCCAGGAGGACAGGGGGACAGCTGGGGACAGTGCCAGCATGAGTGCTGAGGCGAAAACGCTACCGAGCAGCATAGTGTGAAAGGAAGATGGCTACCAACAAAAAGGAAGGTAAAACAATATGGAAATAGAAAGGGAATGGAAATGAAAAAGCAGGACGTGATTAACTGGGATGAAATGCAGAAGCCAAAGAACACTTCCAGTTCCTGTAGTCAGCTAGTGGTTTGCAGGGGAACTTGCTTAGAAGAATTAGGACAAGGATAGCAGCAAAGTATACTATAAGCAGAAAAATAAAAGCAACTGACAAAAAGTAGAAATGCCAAAGCTTCAAATGTGAAAATTAAAGGACGGTTGACACAAGAGATGTAAATGCAACTACAACTTTTTCACCAAAGGTGAATCGCTTCAGATGATCTATATATTATTATGTTTTATGGCAACATTTTAAACCAAACACATAAACGTAAACGTTACATATTTGCATCTTCAATAGGAAAAAAAAATATCGGGGGCTCATCTCACAAAAAATTCAGTTGTTGTAGTTGTTGCTGCTTTTGTTGTTATTGTTGATGTTGTCGTCGTCATTGTCGTTGTCTGCTACGTTCCTCTCAGTCCACACACACACACACACACACACACACACACACACACACACACACACACACACACACACACACACACACACACACACACACACACACACACACACACACACACGCACACGCACATACATATACACATACATACATATACATATACACATATATATACACGCGCGCGCGCACGCACGCACGCACGCACGCACGCACGCTCACACACACACACACACACACACACACACACACACACACACACACACACACACACACACACACACACACACACACACACACACACACACACACACACGTACATGTACACGTACACATACGTGTGTGTGTGTGTGTGTGTGTGTGTGTGTGTGTGTGTGTGTGTGTGTGTGTGTGTGTGTGTGTGTGTGTGTGTGTGTGTGTGTGTGTGTGTGTGTGTGTGTGTGTGTGTTTCCTTTGTCAATTTCCTGACTTTCTAATCGACTGAACGAGGAATAGTTGGTTTCTTTGTTTGTTGCCTGAGTGCTGATTAACAGTTGCTGTAGGACTGACTGATTGATGCACATTTCGTGCAAGCACCAGCCCTGATTTCAAGAAAACTGGTCTTTTTTTCATGACCGTTTTAACAGTGCAATGACTGTTGTTCAAACAAAAGAACGAGGAGGGAAAGCTCAATCAGGAGGAAAAAACAACCGAAAGCTGCTTGAACGACAGTAGCACATGAGAGCAAGGTGAAGATTCAGAACTTCGCATAATCAGGAACGAACACAAACTCCATTCACAATACACTGCTGTCAGTACCGTCATTCACACATCTGTGAAATGATACGCAGTGACAAGGTAAACTGAATGATGCGCATGTAACGTTATACGAGGAGAAGACAAAATCATTCTTGCCCGTTATCTGTTTATTTCATTTTTGTAACCTTCAAAGCACATTTTTGCTTGTCGCTATGTGTCGAAAATCTGGCACCCTTTAACATCGGTTTACTCTGTTTTTAAGATTACCAGGAGTGTTCAGATTTGTTTTTGAATGTTTGCATTCCTTGCAGCACAAGTAGTGTGTTTGTTCCGTCTTGTTTGCTTAGTTGCATAGTATAATTCTGCACAGAACGCTTGTCTTTCAAGACGCAGTCTCTGCTGTCCCCCCCCCCCCCCCCACCCCTCTCTCTCTCTCTCTCTCTCTCTCTCTCTCTCTCTCTCTCTCTCTTGGCTGGCTGGCATTCTCGCTGGCTATCTGTCTGTCTGTCTGTTTCTCTATCTCTCTTTCTCTCTCTCTCTCTCTCTCTTCTCTCTCTCTATCTCTCTCTCTCTCTCTCTCTCTCTCTCTCTCTGTAAGTCTCTCTCTCTCTTCTCTCTCTCTCTCTCCGACTCTCTCTTTTTTTTCTGTCTATCTGTCTGTCTGTCTGTCTGTCTTCTCTCTGTCTGTCTGTCTGTCTGTCTGTCTGTCTGTCTCTCTGTCTCTGTCACTATCTATCTGTCACTCTATCTCTATCATAAGTAATTCTCTCTCTCTCTCTCTCTCTCTCTCTCCTCTCTCTCTCTCTCTCTCTCTCTCTCTCTCTCTCTCTCTCTCTCTCTTTCGCTCCCTCTCTCTCTCTTTGTAACTCTCCCTCTTTCTGGTTGTGTGTGCGAGATCATTAACTATACAAATTATGAAATTAGGTGGACTTGAAGTCGTTCCTAAATGCCCTTCAGTTACCCTACTTCATTGCTTGCATACCTGACATAGAATTTATTTATACCTTTCCTGGATAATTGAACGGTGCAGAAAATTTCCCCGTGACAGCCCAGTGGCTCTGTTTTCCATTTCCGTTCATAGCACGGAACTGAATTGCAGCAGCAGCGTGTTGTACTATATAGTGTTGTATTACAATGCATTTACCATATAGTATTCTGAACTGTATTGTATCGCACTGCATACTCTTGTAGTACATTTCACTTACAAACAGTGTTTTGTCTTTTCCACATTGCTTTTGCAGATATTAATATCGTTTTCTGCCCAAGAACAAAGTATTGCTATTCTCTGGTGTCATGTCCTTCCCCCATATCCTCTGATACCCCCCCCCCCCCCCCCCCCCCCTTCTAAACTTTCCTTTTTTTTGTCTCTTTCTGTGTATGGTTTTGGTCGAACAGAAGCACTTTTCTAAAGAACATTTACTATCCAGGTCCAGGTCTCAAGGTACATTACGGTTTTGCGCGTCAAATGAGCGCATGGTACTCACCAGACCATAGAGTCACGATTCATCGGTTAGCAGCATTCTAGACCAGAGCAGAAAGGGAAAGGGGAGGGAGAGGAATGGGGGGATGGGAGTCACGAAGGGGTAGGGGTGGGGCGAAATGGAGGATTGATCCATTTTCTTTTGGGGAGAGAGAGAGAGAGAGAGAGAGAGAGAGAGAGAGAGAGAGAGAGAGAGAGAGAGAGAGAGAGAGGGGTGGGGGGGTTGGGGGGGGGGGTTGGGGGATGCACATATACACGTACGCACGTATGCGCGTACACAGACGTACACACACAGACGCGCACGCGCGCGCGCGCATGCGCATACGCAGGCACGCACACGCGCACACACACACACACACACACACACACACACACACACACACACACACACACACACACACACACACACACACACACACACACACACACTCACTCACTCACTCACTCACTCACTCCTAAGATCACTGGGTATTTTGGTCATCTATGTATATCAATGAATCCATTACATTTCGTTCGTAAACCTAATCTAAGAATACATTCCTTCAACTTTGCCTACTTTTCTGATAGCACCCGTCCTCGAAGGTGCCAGCTTTCAAACAGAAACAGTATGCTTGATTTGCCTGGTGCCAGACTTGAGGCAAGCCACATCAGACCAGCGGGTGTTCAGTCCATGTGGGAACGCCCTCAATGTTAGGCACACAGCCGGGTCTGGCATTATGTCAGCCATCCACAACATTGGCTACAGCAGCTGCAGGCAGCAGGATGATGACGCAAGTAGGTCTTTAGGGCAGAAGAATGATAACACTGAGTGGCACCAGGAAGAAGAGAGCGAAGAGAGGGAGGGGAAGGAGGGCTGGGAAGCGGGTGCTATGATTGTAACCAGGGGAAGTGGCCCCTGATGTTGTTTGTTCCTTATTTTTCCTGTCTCATTGTCAGCTCTCTGAGGACATGCAGAGTTCAGGGAATCCCACTGTCTGTCTGTCTGTCTGTCTGTCTGTCTGTCTGTCAGACCGACTGTCTGTTGGTCTGTCGGTCTGTCTGTCTAATGATATAAACATCAGAGACTCTGATCTTGAACCTTATGTAACATCCTTACTACATAAAAAGGTTGGAAAATAATTTGATGAAGTTTCTTCTAAGAATGTGTGGTTTTGTGAATTACAGACATTCATTTAGGACTCAAACACCGCAGATCACATTCTGCCCTATTTGTTCAGGACAAGAAACCCCCCCCCCCTCTCTCTCTCTCTCTCTCTCTCTCTCTCTCTCTCTCTCTCTCTCTCTCTCTCTCTCTCTCTCTCTCTCTCTCTCTCTCTCTCTCTCTCTCTGCATGCGAGTGTTCGCTGCTGCGTGCCTACTTATATTGATATTTTCTGCTTTACCAGTGAATGTTGAGTACATGCATGTTTGTTTCTTGTTTCTGTTTCTGTCTGTCGTGGTGTGTGTGGGAAGAATACGATATATTCAGTGTTCGTCTGTCTGTTTTGTGATGTTCATGATACGGGAAATATAACAAGACATGGTTGGCTTAGATGACATAGTGGATGACATTGGTACCTTCATTGTGGAAAGTTGTGTGCATACTGACTGAAATTGGTACCTTCATTGTGGAAAGTTGCATGCAAACTGAATGACATTGGTACTTTCATTGTGGAAAGTTGCATGCATACTGAATGACATTCGTACCTTCATTGACACAGCACTAAGTCACTGACAGTGAACAGAAGAGCTAAAAACACACGCTGAGCCAAAACCATCGAAAGAGTAAAAAAAAAACCCAGCAGGATAGTTTAAATCATCTGAAGAGCTAAAACCAAGGACAGCCGAAAACAAAGGTAGAGCTTAATGCAATAGATGCATTAAGGGCAAAGTGGAAAACAAGATTAGCCAAAATCAAGAGGTGAGTCACAGATCACAAAAGAGGAAAACACAAACAAAGAGTCAAAGACAACTGATGAAACCACTCACAACAGAAGAGTCAAATACAGAGAAAAGGACCGAAAATAAGAGATAAATGAAAAACAAGACAACAGACGAGACGAAGACAATAGATGAGACGAGTCCCAAAATGAGCTAAAGAGCAGAGCAGCTAAAGCAAACGGAAGAGCCAAAGACAACAGAAGAGCCAAAGTAAAACGTGACGCCAGAGAACATCGGACCTAAGGACAATAGAAACATCCATAGCGACAGATGAGCTGCATGTCATAAAGAGAACGTGCAAGTAAACACACAGGGGATGAACGCGGTCAGTGCCAGACTGTAACTCCCAGACTATAGCCCACCATCCTGACACCCACACCCCATAAAAGACACCGACAGTACCAGGCTGAAATGCCTCCCCCTTCTGGCGGGTTTAGACTCTGGGATCTGGTTACGTTTTCTGGAGATAAAGGCAATTGTCCTGACACCATGCCCTAATCTCATCAAGATACTGTTACACAAGTTTTACAGGTAGCCTTGTCGCCATGGAGGGGATGGGTAGGGAGAGGAGGGATTGCACACGGTGCCAGCATGAGTGCTGTGGTGAACGCGCTGCAGAAAAGCTGGATGTGAAAGAAAGTCTGCGACCAGAAAAAAAAAAGGAAAGTAAGAATAAAGAATAGGGTTGGAGGTGTGAGCGAAAGGCAATGGAGAGGTAAATTAGGATAAAAGTCAGTCAAAGGAAAGACAACTCTCAGACCCCTGTGGTCAGCAAAAGGGGGATAATGGCAGGGAAGCTGAGGAGAAGAACGAGAACAGGGGGGGAACTGGAGTAGAGGAAGGAGGAAAGTATGAATGAAACTGGCAAAGAAAAGAGAGTTCACAAGGGAGCAATGCAAAGAATTCAAGTCTAGCAGTTGATGAAATACTTGACATAACAGCCACAGAACTGACAACACAATAGCCACTATTTCATAAATAGATGACTACTTAACATGGCTCATTCTATGTTTGCATTATTTTAAACACAATTTCAAGGCAAACTCTGTCCAACAGTTCTCCAGAATGGGAGACACTTGCTGTCCAAAACACAGGACACCGACTCTGCCTTCCCCTTCCCTTTTTCCTGATATCTGTGGCACGGTCCATTAGCACAGCACCCATCACTGCCTATGTCGGCACTTCATCGCTTTCCACGCTGGCTTGGTTCCTCCTGATAGTCTGCTGCCTGGTTCTGGACTCCTAAAGATTAGAGGAGGCAGCATGCTTTGCAGGATGCAGGACGGCGTTAGCTGTAGATGGACAACCACTGCTTATGGACTGAAGATGCGTCTGCCGAACTATTGATTTCAGGTTACAGAGACAGGATGAGGAAAAGCTGTTCATGTTCAATAATTGCGTACTGTGGGCGCATGGGAATATCCACACTTTGTCTTCATGACGCCACTTCGTCTTGGCGTCTCTTCCTACTACAAACCTGGATTCTACAGAAAGCTTCATCTCAAGAAATTTTGCTTTCTCTCTCTCTCTCTCTCTCTCTCTCTCTCTCTCTCTCTCTCTCTCTCTCTCTCTCTCTCTCTCTCTCTCTCTTTAAGGTAGGATACACTTCACAAGGGGTCAGTAGATACGATAAGAAAACTTGCCATGTATATTTTTCATTCTCTCCGACAAAGGAATATTGTAACCAACTGAAGGAGAAATTGATGAAAGATTTAAGTCTATTATGATGTAATTCTCATATATTATTTACTGAAACAATTATTGTATTCCACGTACATACCATTCTGTACATTTTGACCCTATTCTAAGGGCTAGTGGCCTAGAGAATAAAGTATTTGCTCTTGTTGTTGTTGTTGTTCTATTTAAGGTAGGCTAACGGAATGAAAACGTAAACTCCAGCAAGCACAACAAAAACAACAACAACAACAACAGCAACAGCAACAGCAACAGCAGCGACAACAATAAAAACGGCAACAACAACAACAACAATAACGATGTCACCATACCCTGGCAGCTTCTGTCAGATTTCACAGAAAACCGTCCTATGAGAATGACATAGCACTACCAGTTTTTGTTCAGTTTTACGATGTTTGTTTTGCAGTTCTGGCCACTGTTGAATTTTTCCTGTCTTGTCCTTTTCGATTATAGTATCTGTCAACGATTGTATCATCGACTCCCCTGATAAATCAACCTCTTAGCCACTGTCAATAAAAACTGTTCTCCTCTGTCCCTGTCTGTCTGTCTGTCTGTCTCTCCCTCCCTCCTCTCTCCTCTCTCTCTCTCTCTCTCTCTCTCTCTCTCTCTCTCTCTCTCTCTCTCTCTCTCTCTCCCCTCTCTCTTGTGTGTGTGTCTTGTGTGTGGTGTGTGTGTGTGTGTGTGTGTGTGTGTGTGTGTGTGTGTGTGTGTGTGTGTGGTGTGTGTGTGCGTGTGTGTGTGTGTGTGTGTGTTGTGTGTGTGTGTGTGAGAGAGAGAGAGAGAGAGAGAGAGAGAGAGAGAGTGAGAGAGAGAGAGTGTGTGTGTGTGTGTGTGTGTGTGCGTGTGAATGATCATCTAGTTAACCATACAAGGTAATATTTATGATGTAGTGGAACCTGACGTCTTCTGTGCCCTATTCCATTCGTTGCATGTTTTAACATATAGACTATTTGCATGCCTTGGGTAATTGACAGGTAAAGTTTAACCTCGTGTTCAAAACCGAGTGGGTCTCCTTTCCATTTCCCTTTACTGCATTAAACTGCATCGCAATATCATTGTTTGTGCTATATCATCTTCCATTTCGATGCATGTTACCATAATGTATTTTGTACTTTACTACATTGCACTGCATTGGACTGGAGTGTATTCCACTTAACAATAGTGTTTTGTCTTCTCCACGCTCCTTTGTCATGCATGGTTTCTGTTGTTCTGTCTGAGGATAAAGTGTTGCTATCCTCTCATATCCTCTCATGTCCCCTGTCCACCTTCTCTCTCTCTCTCTCTCTCTCTCTCTCTCTCCTCTCTCTCTCTCTCTCTCTCTCTCCTCTCTCTCTCTCTCTCTCTCTCTCTCTCTCTCCTCTCTCTCTCTCTCTCTCCCTCTCTCTCTCTCTCTCTCTCTCTCTCTCTCTATTCCTCTTTTTTTTTTTTAGTCTTTCGGTAAACGATTTTATTTGAACCAGATGCACTTTCCTAAGAATGTTTATTATCAAGGTCTAGCTCTCAAGGTACATAAGCCTCTTTGCAAGTGCGGTGAGTGCATGCGGTGGACTGGACCATTGAGTGACATTTCATCTGATAGCGGTATACTACAGCACAAGAAAAGGGGAGGTAGCAGGTTGGGGTAAGATGGAAGATCGATCTATCTTCTGTTGGGCAAAGGATTGAGAGAGAGGAGAGAGGCCAAGAGAGAGGAGAGAGAGAGAGAGAGAGACAGAGAGAGACAAGAGAGAGAGAGAGAGAGAGAGAGAGAGAGAGAGAGAGAGAGAGAGAGAGAGAGAGAGAGAGAGAGAGAGAGAGAGAGAGAGAGAGAGAGAGAGAGAGAGAGAAAGGCAAGGACTGGGGATCCCGGAACTCCCCTGGTCCTCAGAGAGCTGACAATGAGACAGGAAAATAAGGAAACAAACAACATCAGGGGCCACTTCCCCTCGTTATAATCATAGCACCCGCTGCCCAGCCCCCCATCCCTCCCCTCTCTTCGCCCCATCTTGTTGCTGCCACTGAGTGTTATCTTTGGTGTGCCCTAAAGACCTCCGTGCGCCATCCTGCTGTCTGCAGCTGCTGTGTAGCCAATGTTGTGGATGACTGACGCAATGCCAGGTCCTGCTGTCTGCCTGAGACTGAGGGCGTGTCCCACATGGACTGAACACCCGCTGGTCTGATGTGGCTTGCCTCAAGTCTGGCAGCGGGCAGATCAAGCATACTGTTTACGTTTGAAAGTCGGCACCTTCAGGACGTGTGTAATCAGAAAAAAGAGTCAAAGCCAGGGAATGTATCCTTGGATTGGATATATGAACCAAATGCGATAGAATACGATAATGCCCACAGGAGATCAAAGCACTCAGCAATGTTAGGAGTGTGTGTGTGTGTGTGTGTGTGTGTGTGTGTGTGTGTGTGTGTGTGTGTGTGGTGTGTGTGTGTGTGTGTTGTGTGTGTGTGTGTGTGTGTGTGTGTGTGTGTGTGTGTGTGTGTCTGACTGTCATATGTCTGTGGGTATGTCTGTCTTCTGTCTGTCTGTCTGTCTGTCTGTCTGTCTGTCTGTCTGTCTGTCTGTCTCTCTCTCTCTCTCTCTCTCTCTCTCTCTCTCTCTCTCTCTCTCACACGTGTGTGTGTGTGTGTGTGTGTGTGTGTGCGTGCGTGCGTGCGTGCGTGCGTGCGTGCGTGCGTGCGTGCGTGTGTGTGTGTGTGTGTGTGTGTGTGTGTGTGTGTGTGTGTGTGTGTGTGTGTGTGTGTGTGTGTGTGTGTGTGTGTGTGCACTTTTAACCACATGCCTACATATGCTGACATTTCCTTCTGGAACACGTCATGATGAATACATGCATGTCCGTCAGTGTCTTGATTTGTTGTTGTTGTTGTTGTTGTTGTTTTGGTTTATCGTCTGTATGGGAAGAACACTTTTCCTCTGCATGTTTTGTGACATGCGTGAGACTGGAAATATACTGGGGCAAGGTTAGCTAAGTGGGGACAGCATTGTTCTCTTCCTCCTAGTGTCTTGAGTTCAAATCCCAGTCGACCCAGCCAGCTCATGCGAGAATGTTCTTTCAGAGTCAATGTCTGTGAAATATCAAACATCTCTGGATTTTTCTGTAGAGACTGTAAACAGGGGCCACCATATATATATATATATATATATATATATATATATATATATATATAATATATATATATAGACAGAGAGAGAGAGAGAGAGAGAGAGACAGAGAGAGAGAGAGAGAGAGAGAGAGAGAGAGAGAGAGAGAGAGAGAGAGAGAGAGCACCTTCGGAGATACTACTGCGCTAGATCATTGAAAGCAAGCAGAAGAGCCCCAAACAAAAGTTTCACTTAAAGCAGCATGTGCGTAAATCACAAGAATAGTCAAAACAATTGAACAAACGAAGATATCAACAGAGCCAATGGAAAGAAGAAAAGCAAAACGACAAAAAAGCATGAAATAGAAGAGTGGAAAACGAGCCAAACCCAAGAGGATGAGCCTAAAATAACAAAAGAGCAAAGCACCAACATTCGTTACAGGATCAAAGACTACAGATGAGCCGAACACAGGAAAGACGGACACTGAACAAAAAAAAAGTAAATAACAGAAGAAGAAAAGAACCAAAAAAAAAAAAAAAAAAAAGAGACGTAGAAATAGCACAATTGACAAAGATGAATGTTGGTAAGAGACCAAATGATGAGCTAAAGAGAACAGAATAGAAAAAGTCAACAGGAGAGCTAAATACAACAGAAGAGCCAAATACAACATAAGTGTCAAATACAACAGAAGTGTCAAATATAACAGAAGAGCCAAATACAACAGAAGAGAGCCAAAATACAACAGAAGAGCCAAATACAACAGAAGTGTCAAAGACGACACAAGAAGCAAAGACAGTCATAGAGGTAAAGACAGTAGAAGAGCCAAAGACAACAGAAGAGCCAAAGACAACAGAAGAGCCAAAGACAACAGAAGAGCCAAAGACAACAGAAGAGCCAAAGACAACAGAAGAGCCAAAGACAACAGAAGAGCCAAGGACGACACAAGAAGCAAAAAACAACAGAAGAGCCAAAGACAACAGAAGAGCCAAAGACAACAGAAGAACCGAAGACAACAGAAGAGCCAAATACAACGGAAAAGCAAAGACGACAGAAGATCCAAAGACGAAAGGAAAGCTGAAGACAATAGTTACGTCAGAGAAAACAAGACCTAAAGACAACAAATAACTAAAAATACAAACAAACAAACAAGAAATACAAACAAAACAAACAAACAAACAAAACAAACACCCAGATATGTCAAAGACAACAAAGAGAACATAAGAGTTGAAGACAATCCTATACCCCAAAACAATGTTTCCCACGAATCTCTACTAGCGCAATTCCAGGCACTGAGGGCCACCATGTACAAAGGCAGCTGTCACATAAAGATCATAACATGAACTGAGGAATTGAAAGCACAAGGGGTGAACGCGGACAATGCCAGACTGTAACTCCCAGACTGAGCCAGCACCCAGAGAAAGACCCAACAAAAGACGCCAACATTACCAGGCTATTTGTTTTTCCTTACACCCGAGGGGTTAAGACAGATTTGGTTACGTTTCTACAGACGAAGGCAATAGTCCCGATCACCATTCTTAATGGAATCAAACTGTTGCTGAATTTCCACTGGCAGCCTTGTCGCTATGGAGGGGGGGTTGGTAGAAAGAAATACAATTTCATGCTGTGTCAGCATGAGTGCTGTGACGAAAACACCACAAGAAATCAGGATGTGAGAGTAAGATTAGGACCTGACAATGAGGTTTAGGCAACAGAACTGGTTGGAAGTGTGAACGAAAGACAATGCAGTGGTAAACTGGGATAAAAAGCAAGCAAATGAAAGACAACTCACAGTTCCTGTTGCCAGCAAGAGGTGCATAATGGCAGAGGGAGCTATTGAGAAGAATCAGAGCAGTGGGAACAAGAGGAGATGAATTGTATGATAGGATAAGGATGATCAAAATGGTACCACTAAATTCCGGTTCGATTCATGAGAAATGCCAGAATGATGATGAATATTTTATGGAAATTCCACTTTGGTGTAAGGTATACAACAGGCTGATGATTATAAAGATGGTAACATAAAGTTCCGGTAGAGGACAGGGCGTGCTCTACGATTATTTTCCTGAGAAATCCCAACGTTAATCCCGCCCTGAAGACACAGACGCAAAGAAAAACTCATTGTGAAGGGCCTTTTGCTGAGTGGGTGTAGCTTCACAACGTGGTCATCATCTCTAAACAAATTCCATTTGGCACCTAACAACTCTTGGCATTATTCGGTCATGGGGACAGAAACTCCTGTAATGATTTCATGCTTTTGATGGGATTAGAACCTGCAATCTGTCAGCTACGGTACAGATAAATAACCACTAGGCCACACCAAGTTCATTGATTATATGATTCTAATGCAACATGCCTACACGAACGTGGTAGCATTAATAAAACTAAACGCACAATACATTGGATACTATTGACGGCTTTCCAAAGACACCTAGCCATCTCTTCGTCTATCTGCCATTTCTGTGTTGCAGGTACTGTATTGTTAGACTCACATAATCACATATCCTTCTTTCAGAGCGTTCTTTCTTGGTATCTTTTACTTTTGCATGGTTACCTTGGGAACATTTTGTATTATTCCCGTATATCAGCCACACAGCATCAGCATGATAAAGCTGATTTCACATGTAGTAGAGAAAAAAAGTCTTCTCAATGGACTGTCTTCAGTGTTGTCATTATCAGTACAAGAAAACCGCTGAAGCCCCATAAATACTATTTCTGCCGGGATATCTCCAGCTGGTATGCCTGGGGATGACTAAGGGATGCGTTTATTCCACCACCACAGACATAAGCTAATCTTATGGAGACTGAGGCTGCCACAACTTTCAGATGTGCTCAGACGCCATTCCTAAATTGCTGGCTTCCTTTGCGGGGTCTGTCTGTTGTTCGTACGTTGCTCTGAGTTGGGGGGGGGGGGGGGGGGTGGTTGAGTCATGTCCCATACAGTAGGTACTGTCTTTATTGCCATTTTCGTTGCGTCCTGCTTGATACGGAGCTTGTCATCTTGACTGCCCTTCTTCATTGGGTAACTATCCCATACATCGCTCGTCGTCATTATTGTTCTTCACTAAGAGGCCATGCCCTATGCGGCTCTTATTGTCTTACTTGACCTGTGTTAAGCCATGCCCCACATGGTCCATTTCATCTTTGTTATCCATCGTGACCTCTACAGCACTCATCATGGTTTTGTCTTCTTTGTTAAGTCACAATCAATGCAGCATGTGTCATCTTTGTTGTCTACTCAGAGCCATGACCCCAGGTCATTCATTGTGTTTATTCTCCCTGTTGCTGGGTTATTCCGCACACAACACCCGTGTGTGTTTGTTGTCCCAGTTGCTGGGTTATACCGCACGCAACACTTGTTTGTGTTGTTGTTTCTGTTGCTGGGTTATACCGCACACAACACCCGTGTGTGTTGTTGTCCCAGTTGCTGGGTTATACCGCACGCAACACCCGGTGTGTTTGATGTTTCTGTTGCTGGGTTATACCGCACACAACACCCGGTGTGTTTGTTGTCCCAGTTGCTGGGTTATACCGCAAGCAACACCCGTTGTGTTTGTTGTTTCTGTTGCTGGGTTATACCTCACACAACACCCGGTGTGTGGTTGTTGTCCCAGTTGCTGGGTTATACCGCACGCACACCCGGTGTGTGTTGATGTTTCTGTTGCTGGGTTATACCACCACACACAACACCTGGGTGTGTTTGTTGTCCCAGTTGCTGGGTTATACCGCAAGCAACACCCGTTGTGTTTGTTGTTTCTGTTACTGGGGTTATACCGCACACAACACCCGGTGTGTTTGTTGTCCCTGTTGCTGGGTTATACCTCACACAACACCCGTTGTGTTTGTTGTTTCTGTTGGTGGGTTATACCTCACACAACAACCCGTGTGTGTTTGTTGTCCCAGTTGCTGGGTTATACCGCACGCAACACCCGTTGTGTTTGTTGTTTCTGTTGCTGGTTATACCGCACGCAACACCCGTTTGTGTTTGTTGTCCCCAGTTGCCGGGTTATACCGCACGCAACACCCGTTGTGTTTGTTTGCTTCTGTTGCTGGGTTATACCTCACACAACATCCGTTGTGTTTGTTGTCCCTGTTGCTGGGTTATACCGCACACAACACCCGGTGTGTTTTTTTTGTCCCAGTTGCTGGGTTATACCGCACGCAACACCCGTTGTGTTTGTTGTTTCTGTTGCTGGGTTATACCGCACACAACACCCGGTGTGTTTGTTGTCCCAGTTGCTGGGTTATATCTCACGCAACACCCGTTGTGTTTGTTGTTTCTGTTGCTGGGTCATACCGCACACACACCCCCGGTGTGTTTTTGTTGTCCCTGTTGCTGGGTTATACCTCACGCAACACCCGTTGTGTTTGTTGTGTCTGTTGCTGGGTTATACCTCACACAACACCCGTTTGTGTTTGTTGTCCCTGTGCTGGGTTATACCGCACGCAACACTTGTTGTGTTTGTTGTGTTCTGTTGCTGGGTTATACCGCACGCAACACCCGTTGTGTTTGTTGTCCCAGTTGCTGGGTTATACCGCACACAACACCCGGTGTGTTTGTTGTCCCAGTTGCTGGGTTATACCTCACACAACACCCGTTGTGTTTGTTGTTTCTGTTGCTGGGTTAAACCGCACACAACACCCGGTGTGTTTGTTGTCCCAGTTGCTGGGTTATACCGCACGCAATACCGGTTGTGTTTGTTGTTTCTGTTGCTGGGTTATACCGCACGCAACACCCGTTGTGTTTGTTGTTTTTGTTGCTGGGTTATACCGCACGCAACACCCGTTGTGTTTGTTGTCCCAGTTGCTGGGTTATACCACACGCAAACAC
>JADBJO010003298.1:217500-220000 GCA_016801955.1 Conus betulinus
TAACCAAATGCCTGATGCAGGTCAGGAAAGGACAAGGTAGTGGAGGGGCAGGGGTGGACTCAGCCTTCCATGGCACCATACCCCGGACCTAGTGAACCTCTCGTTGTCCACGGGCCCTGTGGATTTAGGGCCATGGGACTTTTAACCTTGAACATTAATCTCAAACTTCTAAGCATCTCCTTCAGTATCAATTTCAGCACGAGAGCATCACAGAATGGACAATGCCATATGTGGAGTACCACGACCACTTAGCTCTGGGGACACGTAGCACAAGGGGCTGGCAACGAATGCTCCATTGTTTCCTGATTTTCTTTTTTTTTTTTTCGCTCAGAAAAGTTGACGAGTAATTTCGCTTCATGCCAGAATTGGTACACATAACAGATTCAGCACGAATGGCGTAAATACTGAAAGCAATACCATGTCAGCTTTAGGTTGGTGGCTGTTTGAACTGATCTCAGCGACACTGGTCACCTGGACATAATTTGAAATGGTTGTGGAAAGGAAATAGCAGCATTTAACCAGCTGGGCACAGTATGGAACAGTCCATGTGGACTGAAACTGAAGTTCAGTATATATGTTTCTCTGGTGCTGTGACACCTGACAACTGGGAAACTGCAGAACTCAGACACCTTAGACCACAAAACCCAGCGTGAAATCCTGGACATCGAATGGAATGACTCTCTGTCTACAAAGAGCTCAGGGACAGATTCCAACAGCTCCCCGTCTCAACCACAATCTACAGATGGCGCAACGGCTGGCTGTGGTATGTATTGATGCTGCCACTGGCTGGAACATGTATTAATGCTGCCCACTGGCTGGGGCATGTATTGATGCTGCCCACTGGCTGGGACATGTATTAATGCTGCCCACTGGCTGCTGGAACATGTATTAATGCTGCCCACTGGCTGGGGCATGTATTGATGCTGCCCACTGGTTGGGGCACGTATTGATGCTGCTGCTCACTGTCTGGGGCATGTATTGATGCTGCTCACTGTCTGGGGCATGTATTGATGCTGACCACGACAAGGTCTGCAAAGGAAACCGCTAAAGAGCAACAACAGAAAGAGAGAGCGGACCAAGAGGAGCTGGCTGCAGACGGTGGGAGAGAGAGACCTCCTGTTGAAGACAAAGGATATAGCGACATCAGGCTGGGGGACAGAGGAGAGAGACCTCCTGTTGAAGACAAAGGGATATAGCGACATCAGGCTGGGGACAGAGGAGAGAGACCTCCTGTTGAAGACAAAGGACGACATCAGTCAGGGGACAGAGGAGAGAGACCTCCTGTTGAAGACAAAGGACAGAGCGACATCAGGCTGGGGACAGAGGAGAGAGACCTCCTGTTGAAGACAAAGGACAGGCAGAGCGACATCAGTCAGAGGGACTGAACAATGTGGAGTGCCTTGATGTGTTTCGTGAATAAGGCGATAACGGGATCAGCTAAGTAAAGGTGTAAACAACAAGTGTAAGGAACGACGTATACGGGCTCCAGCCTCATCTGCTAAGCAAAGATCGTCATCAATATCTGTTGTCTGTAGATTGAAGTGGGGAGGCATTACAAACTGCCATAGCAGTATCATGCTTGCTCTTGCTGCCATTGTCCCCACCCCTCTTCTTTTTTCTCATTCTTCGTCTCTTCATTCTACTCCTCCTTTTTTATTCTTCAAAATTATGAAAGAGTTGGTCGCTGTTAATGAAAGAGGTTGTACAGGTTATGACAGTTTAATACGAAGTTAGATAGGAATCGCTAGAAAACAAGTTCTCACAAAACAAAGGGACGTAAACTATCAGAAGGTAAACGTATTCTGCCTCAGCCATAGTGAAATGAACGTACCATCACGTACACTACTGATACAGTTACGCTTCTGTACTATTGATTCTAAATGACATAAAGTCAAACTAATCGGCTGAAGGGAGCATGGGAATTGTGGGTGGAGGAGAGAGAGAGAGAGAGAGGAGAGAGAGAGAGAGAGAGAGAGAGAGAGAGAGAGAGAGAGAGAGAGAGAGAGAGAGAGCAAAACAAAGGGAGGTAAGCACATGGAGACCAATGGTTGTGGGTCAGTCAGGGTGAAAACATTGTGTCGCAGGAATGGAAAACCAATGAGTCACTTGGGAGAAGGAGTGGGGTGATCGTTAAGGATGGCTTGACAGCCTCAGAGACTCTCTCTCCCTCCCTCTCTCTCTCTCTCTCTCTCTCTCTCTCTCTCTCTCTCTCTCTCTCTCTCTCTCCTTCCCCCACCCTCTCTCTCTCTCTCTCTCTCTCTCTCTCTCTCTCTCTCCTTCTCTCTCTCTCTCTCTCTCTCTCTCTCTCTCTCTCTCTCTCTCTCTCTCTCTCTCTCTCTCTCAGACTATTATCTTCTGCTGAAAAAAAAATAAACTCTTAGAGATCTGCCAGAAACAGCCTGGGCAGGTGTCCTGAGGAAGAGGGGATCTGATCAAGCAGAAGAATAACTTTGCCAACGAGCTTTTGTTTTGTTTTGTTTTTAAAGTTAATAGAAAATAA
>JADBJO010003298.1:225000-230000 GCA_016801955.1 Conus betulinus
CTCATCACCCCTCTCCTGTCTCTGCCCTTCCCTGACCGCCACCTCCCCCACCCCCACCCTTCTCCCACACCCCGACACTCTGTCGATCATCATTCCACGCTTGCGTCTTTGATGACGACGATAACGATGATAAATAGCAGCACCAGCAGCAACGTCAACAGCAGAGAGGAGGCAGCAGCTACCACTGCAGCGGCAGTGGCACATGTAGTGGTACCAGTTGTGGCAAAGCACCACCACGATCAGTCCACCAGCACCAGGAGTAGTAGTAGTAGTGGTGGTTGTAGTAGAAGTAGATGTGGTGGTGGTAATGGCTGTGCCAGTAGTAGTAGTAGTAGTAGTAGTAGTAGTAGTAGTAGTAGTAGTAGTAGTAGTAGTAGCAGCAGCAGCAGCAGCAGCAGCAGCAGCAGTGGTGGTAATCTAGTTGTAGTAGTAGTAGTAGTGATGGTAGTATTAGTAGGAGTGGTGGTGGAGGTGATGGTTGTGGTGGTGGCGGTGATAGCAGGGATAATAGTGGTAGTAGTAGCTGCAGTAGTAATAATAGAAGTAGCAGAAGCAGCAGCAGAAGCAGTAGAAGTAGCAGGAGGAGGATGAGCAGCAGCAGCAGGAGTAGCAACAGTAGTAGTAGTAGTAGTAGTAGTAATTGTGACGGTACAATAGCACAAGAGCAGTAACAGACGTAGTAACACAGCAGCAGCAGCAGCAGCAGCAGTGGCAATTGTAATAGTGACAGCACAAGCAATGGTAGCAAATGCAACTAGAGTGACATAACAACCACCACCGACACGAACGCAGTCCAGGTCAACTCCATGATTACTTTTGACTTTTTCGACCACCACTGCTGCTGCTGCTGTAATTGCAGCTGGCATTGATGCGGAGTTTATATTGCAGCCAACGTTTCTGTTACAACCATCAGCACTTCTGAATTTTCATGGTATGTCTTTGATTTATGCTACTTATACCGCAAGTATATTGAGTAACGAATTCACACACACACACACACACACACACACACACACACACACACACACACACACACACACACACACACACACATTCTGACTGTTGAATACATTTTGATCTCCCTTGCATCCTTAAATGGATCCTCAAGCACAGGCTCAAACATTTCCCACAACATTATATACTGTCTACATAAAGATATGATGTTTTCAGCAAACTATTTCCTTACAACACTTTCTTTAGTTTTTATTTTCTATCCTTCGCTGGCTGTTTTGTGGTGCTATTAGAAATCTGTCTTTGATTCCTTGGTGGTGGGAACACCGCAGGATTATACACAGCGGTGTAAATATATATATATATATATATATATATATATATATATATATATATATATATATATATATATATATATATGAGGCCAAAAGAACACAGACGACATCAGAAATGACTTCTGTATGAGCATTTTGCGATGGACAAAAAGTTTGATTAATGAATCTGTCTGAAAATGTTTACGATATCTTGTAAATACTTAAATTATCATTATTCACTAACATAAAGTTACGTCTCTTGCCTCAAGTAATTTTCTCCCTCACATTTTAAAAGTACAGTCGTTACCAAGTAATTAACGTAATGATGGAAGAGTTATTAGCTTACACTTAATAGTCCATTAAAACTAAAGTGTTTATATATATATATATATATATATATATATATATATATATATATATATATATATATATATATATATATATATAAACACAACACATACAGCAAACAACAGCAATAAAAGAAGCCTTCATAACCCTTAAAGACCATAAACCCAATTTCCACATAAACCCAACATGTAGACTAATAAACCCATCTAAATCTGAACTGGGCAAAATAAGTAAGAAAATCTTAGAAAAAGCCATAAAAAACATAAAATCAAACACTGAATACAAACTCTGGAAGAACACATATGAAGTTATCCAATGGTTCAAAAATCTTAACAAACAGAAGAACACAGTATTCATCACATTCGACATGGTAGACTTCTACCCATCCATAGATGAAGAGCTACTCACTAAAGCTCTGAAATTTGCTAATAAACACACAGACATAAGAGGGTCAGAAATGGAAATCATTCTTCACACCAAGAAAACTTTACTCTACAGCAGAAATGAAACATGGATCAAGAAAACAAATAAAAACTCAACATTTGATGTGACCATGGGATCGTACAACGGTGCCGAAACATGCGAACTGGTCGTACTGTTTATGCTATCCCATAAAAAAAAAACTCGGAAAGCAAGTCGGACTGTACAGAGACGACGGCCTCGCCGCGCTGAACAACAATCCAAGAACCATCGAAAACAAGAAAAAAGAACTATGCAAAATTTCCAAAACCATAACTTAAAAATCACCATTGAAGCAAACAAAAAGGTAGTGAACTACTTAGACATAACACTTGACCTCAACAACCACATATATAAACCATACAAGAAACCTAATGACACACCCATTTATGTAAACATCAATAGCAACCACCCACCATCTATACTAAAAACCATACCCAATGGCATAAACAAGAGATTATCTAATCTGTCACATAATGAAAGAGTATTCAACAATGCAGCAGCAGAATACCAAGAGGCATTGCAAAAGAAGTGGTTACAGCTACAAACTACAATACAACCCAGATAACAACATGAACAAAACACAAAAAAGCAGGAAAAGGAAAATCACATGGTACAAACCCTCCATATGATGGACAAAGTAAAAACAAACGTAGGGAAAGAATTTTTCAAAATTTTGACAGCATCCTTCCCAAAAGAACACAAATTGTCCAAAATAGTCAACAAGAACACCATCAAACTGTCATATTCATGCATACCTAACCTTAAAAAATATAATTGATTCATCCAACAAAATGAAAAGCAACACAGCAAAAAGGGTGAAGAAAGGAAATCCTGCAACTGTACTAAAAAAGAACAGTGTCCCTTAAGCAACAAATGCCTCTATAACAACATTGTATACCAAGCCACTGTGACATCAGAAAATGAAAAAGAAACATACATAGGGATCACTGAAAATCACTTCAAAACCAGATACGCAAACCATAAACAGTCATTCAACAACGAAAAATACAAAAACCAAACAGAACTGAGCAAATATATTTGGAGACTTAAAGACAAAAACAAACTATAACATATCCTGGAAAATCATAAAAAGGGCATCACCATACAATAACATTTCAAAAAGATGCAACCTATGTTCAACAGAAAAATGGTTAATACTATGCAAACCATACTTAGCAACTCTAAATACTAAAGTAGAAATAGTAAAAACAACTGCAGGCACAAATGGAAATCGTTGTCAGCAAACGCACCCTGAACTGTAAACACCCTGAAAACCGAACAACACGTGCAGCCAATCTGCACGTGCAAACAGCGACATCGGGCCATATAACACCGGCAGTAGGCGACCCAAAACCATCCTGAGGAGAGCGAGCGCTCGAAACAGACCTGTTGATTTTAAAACTTCCTTTTACTATCCTATTTTTAATAGATGTTGCTTTCAAATAAACTCGTTTCATAAGTACAGCACAGAAAATGTCACCACTCATAACTCACCAAAACCCAGTTCAATCAAACGTGAAAACGGGTCAATTTCAGGATAACAGTTGTCACTGGGGCTATGGACATACTATAACGTCTAATAATAGAAAAACCATCACCTGTGTAACCCTTCATGCTCACGTCATTGTCCGGGTAGAGACGACACACAGGTGTGAGGGAGGCATTCGGAGGAAACAGCCGTCCTATTATTAACTCTCTTCCTGCTTCTTTGTTTTCTTCCAATCCTCGTGTCTAAATGCGGACCAGCCGCCGGAAATGTACCCCCGCCCCAGTAAGAGCCTTGACTTACGGACTGAGAGTCTGGTATTGATTCTTGGATCAGTGGTCTGGAACCAGGGAAGTTCCCACACGCAGTGTGGCAGAGGACGGAGACTGAAAATGGTCTGCAGGGCTCCTGATCCTACAACCCTGGCCGTGTTTGTCTCCCCTTGTTGGAGGAAGGCTTTATACGTCTCCTGTCTCATAACATTCCTCAGTATATTCCTCAACTTCTCAAACGTTTGGCTGCCAATACTTTCTCTACTGGTGATAGCACATTTCACATTCCTCCTCTCTCTCTCTCTCTCTCTCTCTCTCTCTCTCTCTCTCTCTCTCTCTCTCTGTGTGTGTGTGTGTGTGTGTGTGTGTGTGTGTGTGTGTGAGGCCTTTATCTCGGGTGCCTCTGAAAGTAGCCTCTTAACAATCAGCATTGTCTTTTGTGTAAACGATTTCGAGAGAGAACATCAGAGATCTTGGGAAGAAGTTTTTTTTTAAAATTAATACGAAAGTGGGGCATGAAGAGTTACACAATTTGAGACTTTGTATGATAATAATTGAGAACCAGGATCATATGATGATGCTCTGGAATTCTATTCCGCTGATAGGTAAAATGACAAGGCTGCACCGTTAACATTACCTATATATCCTGTAACGGATCAGGCCTGAGAGATACAGACACCTGCAGTGTTGGTCAGAAAATGTGGACCACACGTTGGGCATCCCGAAGAAAATGTGCAACTGACTGTGCAATTTCCCCATCATCGCCCATGGTATGAAAAGGTCTGGGTGGGGACCTAAGGCTGAAAAATATCCCAGAAATGAATACCTGTGACTGGAGTCGAACTCACGACCCCCAGAGCCTACTTTCCGTGACACTAATCACTGCAGTGCAGCAGGCAAGACTGAACCTGATGGTCATTCCCCAGTGTGTTTTTTGTTGGTTCCACAGAGAATGCAGCGACAAGGGAAAGTGGATAACAGCTGCCACATCAAGACCAATAGAACATTGTGTGTGTGGCTGGATCAGCTGTTGGTTTAGACTGGTGACTAGACCCTGGTTTTTAGACCGGTGACTAGACCACCTTCTCACTACCACGACCCCAGCCTCACTTACCCCTCCCCCCCCCCCCCCCCCCCCCCCCCCCCCCCACCCACCAATTTTCTCTC
>JADBJO010003298.1:242500-245000 GCA_016801955.1 Conus betulinus
GACTTCAGACAACCAGCAGACTACTCAAACAAACAATCAAGAAGCAAACAAGAAACCAATGAACTTGGTAGCTAGAACCATGCAACAGTATGTTTGAAAGTAAGAATCATTCCAGAGCACTAGACTTCAGACAACCAGGAGACTAAGACAGCGAGTCCTCGTCTTTCTACGTCACTATATGGTCTTCGTGGAAACGCTTACACCGCCTTATTAAAGTACAACTCACCCCCACCTCCTCCCTTCCTCTCTTCCCCAACACCCTATCTCCACATCCTTCTCCTCCTCCGCTCCACCGACCCTTCTCCAAAGCTGTCTCCATCGATCGAGGACCCGGGAGACCTCTGTCAAACGCACCATCCCCGAAGTGGTGATGCCCTTGTGCACGTGCGCCGCGTCGCTCTTTCAAACGTCCTTCAAGTGCCATCCGGGGTGTTTGGGGATTCTCGTTGCTATGGCAACGTGGTCCCTGAGCAGAGCGTCTGGAATGTACTGCCACCGACGCCTGTCCAGGGACTTTGTCTTTCGGAGTTCGTTTACATGCATGCATGTATGCATTGTCACAATACATTAACACGAGCGACGCCTACATAACAATGCGCATGCGTCCATACTCGCTATGTGTAGTAAACATATCCTGATGTGAAGGCCAGAAGTTCAAAAGTCAGGCGTCTGTGGCAGTTACGTGTGTAGAATGTCTTTGTTGCCCTCACAGCTGAGGGTGTACTAAAGAAACACATATCACTCCCCGTTTTCACTCACAGGTACAAATAGCAAGTCTCTCTCTCTCATATATATATATATATATATATATATATATATATATATATATATATATATATATATATATATATAAAATACAACCAAAATGCCTAATAAAATTCTTAAAGTGCTCAACCCCTTGGGGAGCAACATCTATTAAAAATAGGATGGTAAAAGGAAGTTTTCAAACTTCCTTTTACCATCCTATTTTTCATATATATATATATATATATATATATATATATATATATATATATATATATATATATATATATATATATATCTTGTATTATAAACAAAGCTTGCTCTTATGTCTTAGAGTGCAGAAATAGGGGGAGATAAGCATTCATATCTGCAGTGCTAGATAATTCTGCCTAGCTAATAGTATTTGCTTGAGTGGGTAAATGGGGAATACTAAATGCTTCTCAAAATGAGCCTTCAGCAAGCTTATAGTCTCCAAGGGGGGAGTGGGTGGGGGGGGGGGGACAATCTCCAATGGGGAGGAAACTCACCAACATATAACTCCTGGTCAGATACCGGTATTTCGAAACCTGATTGTTTCTCCTCAGTGACCGCAGCAAGTGATAGTTTGACTCCTCTGCCTTTTCGGTTTTAAGAAGAATGCTATCCCAGAAAAAGGCTGGTGCGCAATACCGTAGTATGTTTATAGAGTTTCAAAAACACCACCAAAGGTGCCACCTAAGAAGCAAAAGAAAATCATGAAAGAGCAAAACAAGCTACATTTTCTTGTCAAAAGTAGAAAATATAAAAAGATAAACTCTTAAGACACAAGTGCTGAGGGCCAGTTCTTGGAATGAATCCGCAAAGAAGAACTAAATTACAATAAACTTACCAGCCACCGTGGCGAAGTGGTTAGCGTCGGTTACTCCTGGCTGGGAGGTCGTGGGTTCGAATCCCATCAGAGTCATGTGGGTTTTTCTGCCCCGACTGGCTCCTACCCAGAATTGAGTTTGCTGCAGACTCAATTGGGAAGACTGGGACCACACAGTCGAGTTTCATCCACTTAATGGATGAGTTTCTGAGAGTGTTGCTCAAATTTTCTGACCAACACTGCAGGTGCCTGTATCTCTCGGGCCTGGTTGACGCCGGGATATATTATGAAAGGAAGTGTAGAGTACAGCCCTGTCATGTAGTCTCAGACCTAAATGGAAATCCGTAGCATCATCATCTTCATCATCCTCATTCTCATCGATCAGCATTTTAAAGAAAATGTCTCAAATTATGTGGCCCTTCATGCCCTGCTGTCATGGTGACCTCAATTTCGATGTCCTCTCCACGTCTGTGGTCTTGGTTTGGTTCCGTCAGGGTCATCGGTATCGGCGAGTCCATGGGGGCTGTCGTTGGACGGACGTGGTGGCGCCCTCCAGAGGAAGAGCTCACTCCGGCTCCGCGACTAAGCAATTATTGTCGTCAGTAGGGAGCTTAGTACGTGGTGTGTCCTGCGTATGTTAGATTAGAACAGGCGTCACTGAACACCACCGAAGTGACTCGTGGAATTTATTGTTTCATTGTAATTTAGTCCCTTGTGGATTCATTCCAAGAACTGGCCCTCAGCACTTGTGTCTTAAGAGGTTATCTTTTTATATTTTCTACTTTTCACACAAGAAAGGTAGCTTGTTTTGCTCTTTCATGATTTTCTTTTGCTTCTTAGGTGGCACCTTTAGTTAGTTTTTTGAAAACTCAACAAACATACTATGGTATTGCACACCAGCCTTTTTTT